>CAODLS010640350.1:0-11730 GCA_948243855.1 Flueggea neowawraea | reverse complement strand
AATATAATATTTAATATTTTATTTGTAATATTTTAATTTTAATGTAATTTTTTATTTTAATTTAATTTTTAAATTTTATGAATTATTTTTATTTTAATGTAATATTTTTATTTTAACAAATTATTTTTATTTGAATGAACTATTTTTATTTTAATGAATTTGGGATAGAAACTATTAAATAAAGTAGTAGATAAAAGTCGGGGATTAAAATAAAATTGTGCTTAGTGGAAAGCTGAGTAAGCGTTCCGCGAGACTCTTAAAATAGCCCCTGGAGTACGGATGAAAAAGCTGAGGGGCTAGGAACTGAGGACTTTAATAAAATAATAATAAAAACTCTGAGCAGTCGTCCCGCGGGACGACTTCAGAGACCCTGGGTTACGAGTAGCCTTACCTGTTATGGTTCTTCTTGGGTTCTGAAGTTTTTTCTTAGGGTTCTCAAGTTTTTTACTTTTTGAGATACAATTTTCAAGATCGTCTATAAATAAATTTTTTACACATATAGATGTTGGAGGTGAATGCCCTCTTGATGTCAAAAGTTGGAAGATTTTTACAACCACTTATCAAAAAAATAACTCTCTTCATCTTACAAATCTAGCAGTTTTGACTCTATAAATATATATTTTTTTTAAAAATAATAAGCCAAATATTTTTTCCAGATTATATTATGTATGATATCAATTATTTATTGATTGATATGTTATATAATTATTATTTTAATATTATGCTAAATTTATAAAAAGTATGATAACTAACTATGTAATTTAATGTGCAAAACTCTGAGAATTAGAATCGACTGCAGTATGCTTGCATAGTTGCATATAAGGATGTTGATTTTCAATACTCTTTGTAAAGAGGGGGAGAGAGGGAGAGCGGGAGAGAGAGACACACACACAGAGAGAGGAAGAAAAGGGGGAGAAAGGGGGTAGAGAGATTTTAGGGAGAGAGAATTGGAATTGGAAATTTTTAGGTATTGGGTTAAGGATTTAAGACATGTAAATATAATTCTATGGAATATTTTTGAGAATTGGAATTTCTTTATTGAATCTAAATAAGAAAATTGGAATTGGTTGGGTCCAATTTCAAATTTAGGCTAATTTCATGCCCAAATTCTGCCACAAGGTTGCTTCACTTGTCAGTACGAGTGCATATATGTTGGCTTGTTGCTTCTCCAGTGTTGGAGATGTATTTATAGTTTTTTAGGTCGATCTAGTCGTTGGGGAACAAATACTAGCCTTTAGCACTCAAGTGAGCTGAGCAATTATTGCACGATATGTTTGGATTACATAATTGGATTTTCAATTCAAAATTGGTCATACCATTTCAATTGTGTAGAGAATTAGAATTGAATCAGAATAAAAATTCTTATGTTTGGATTACGTTTTACGCATAAATAGAATTGCATCGGATTAGAATATGATCAAAATTAGAATTGATTGTTTAAATAATTATTTAATATAGATTAACTATTCACTTATTTAATATTAATATTAAATAATTAAATATTTTTTCAGAGGGAGGGATAGAGATGGAGTCGTAGGGAGAGAGAAACAAAGAGACAGAGAGAGAAAGATAGATAGAGATAAAGAAGAAGAGAGAATTGGGAGAGAGAGGGAAGAGATAGAGAGCGAGAGAGCGAGAAAGGGGAGAGATAAAGACGTATGAAAGGAGAGGGAGAAAGGGAGAAAAAGAGGAAGGAAGACAGAAAGAGAGAGCAAAGACGAGGGTGAGGGAGATAACTTGGAGATAGAGGGGAAAAGGGATGGAGGGAGAAAGAGGCAGAGAGAGGGAGAGAAAGGGAGAGATAGAGAGGAGAGGAAGGGAGAGAGAAAGAGAGAGAGAGAGAGGTCAGAGGAGGGAGGGGGAGAAGGACAGAGATGGAGGAAAGAGTGAGGGAGAGAGAGCGAGGCTGAGAGAGGGAGAAACAGAATTGGGAGAGAGATGGATGAAAGACCTCTTTATGTTAGCAATCAAAAAAATTTACTTCCACTTGCCAAAAAATTAGCTCTTTTCATCTTGCAAAACTACGTAGTTTTGACTCCATAAATGTAAATTCTTTTTAGAAATAATAAGCCAATTTTTTTTAGATTATACTATGTATGATATCAATTATTTATTGATTGATATGTTATATAATTATTATTTCAATATTATACTTAATTTATAAAAATTTTATAACTAACTATGTATTTTAATGTATAAATTTCTGAGAATTAGAATCGACTACAATATTTTTATCATATAAGGACGTTGATTTTCAATACTCTTTGTGTTTGTTTTAGGTACTTTACTTTAAATAATTAAATAGAAAAATTCACCTCAACTTCATGCGTAGCATCATTTACATATACATATGGTATATAGTTCAAACTATAGTATTTAGAGTGCAACAAGTTCAACTAAATTTTATGGTATATAATATGAGATATATAGTTTAAAGTATAGAATGTAAGGTATAAATTTACATAATATACTACAATATAAACTATAAATTTTAACTCAAATTTAGGGTATCTAATATAATACCTAAGAACTAACATATATTGCTTAGGGTATAAAGTATAATAGCTTAATCTAATTTTGGTATATACTATAGTATATAAGAATTGAGGTACACTATTGTAATTTCCCTATCGAACGCCAAACTCTCTACATAAAGTACCTATTGATTTACACAACCAAGCTCTGAATTATGCAACGGAGTTTTGATAAGCCACATACTTAAGTAACTACGCTACAAGGGTGTTTATTCTTGATATATCAATGTTGAGTGAATAAAGCATGTCATGCATGTAACATGTGCATTATGCATATCAAGGCCACAAGTGAATCAGATTATCGTGCATGTACAAGAAAAGGTTTCCAAAACAACGCCTCTTGGATTGTCATGTTAGGACAACCAAACTTACATCAATTTCACAGACAATAGCATTCGCGTATTTTACTTGAACCTTAACTTAAGTTAGTGAGTTGGACCATAAATCTTAGTGTTTACGATGTGGTTTTTAACTGGTCTGCTTTTTATGTTTAATTCTATCTTATTAAAGCGACAGACCTGCTATTTGATTGAGCAAAAACTGTTAAGTCATTCGTGTAGCTTGCTTATTAACCTCCATTACCAAATATGGTAATGTCACTGAGGCCACATTATGTGTCAACACTTTAAATGCCCAAAATAGTGTTGGAGAATTTTTCCAGGGATGCCTTGGTTGAGTTTGAAGAGCGAAAGTGAGTTGAAGTGAGAGAGAAAACAACACCAAGATTTATAGTAGTTCGGCCAACCATGCCTACATCCACTACCTAAGTCTCACTTAGGCTTTTCACTATCGATTATTGATTCCGGCTCAATCCAATAAAGCCTTACACCAAGGTTGATTGCGGCTCACACCTCTAAAGCCTAAACAAAGTTGATTTCAGCTCATACCTCTAAAGCCAACAAGGTTGTTTTCTCTAGGTTCACAAAGTTTTTACAAAAAATGAAAGCTCTATGCTAGGAGTACATGTGTTTGATTGATGCTCTTGATCTCTTCTCTAGCTTGATTTTGATGTTTTAGAGTGAGGGGAATGATGAAAATGTTTGGAACTTGAATCCATATGATCATCCACATTTTTCTGCCCTTCCTTGATGTATTTATAGCCATTCCAATCAATATGACCGTTGGTGGTGAGAATATGACCGTTGGAATGCATTTATGTCCGTTGTAGCTTCCTGGGTTGATGATTTACTCGAGTGACACCTTTTGCTTACTCGAGTGATCTGATGCATTGATTACTCGAGTGACACTTCTTGTTACTCGAGTGAGACAGTTAAAACTACATCAACTTGAACTCTTCCTTACTCAAATGACGCTTCATGCTTACTCGAGTGATATGGCACATGGATTACTCGAGTGACACTTTTCTTGTTACTCGAGTGAGTAGCTTCAGCTCGTATCCCATTCCTCTATTCTTTGTGCATTACTCGAGTGATGACTTGGCTTACTCGAGTGAAATAAATTGGGCACAAATGTTACTCGAGTGAATAGGCATCTTACTCGAGTGAGGCTTTGACTATATCATTTTGTTCATCATCAAAACACATAAAGGATCTTTAATGTTGATCACCCATGATCCAACAATCTCCCCATTTTTTATGATGACAAAACTTTTATGAATTGAAGCGCTACATCAAAGATAATGAATTTGAGAGATTGAACCATGTTTAAGAACGAGTTAATCTACCGAACGGGTGAAAACCTATTGGACTAAGTGGATACATAAGCGATAAATCAAGTAAGACATCGATAATCGCGTAAAGGAGATTTAGTCAATGGGATTGACAAGTCCAACTTTTTGAGAGATTTACCTATACCGAATAGACTTTGACATTTAGGCTAGTCTATATCTCGACCTACATCAACGGACGTAGATACTCATTTTCTCAATAGAGAATTTGAAAATGAAATCTATGGGGTTTGAACCAATGGTTTCATTATCCAATGTATGACCTTAGACATTTTTCGAGAGAATGGTATCTTCGTATAAGTTATGATAATACCATGTGTTTCAAAATGGATCTTGTCATTCTAAATTATGTGGATATCACACTTGTATCTAGAAAAGGTCTAGCGTACTTGAATGACACCAGTGATTGGTCGTGGTCCAACTTTGAGATATATGATATGGGTTGACCTTGGAGTCGAGCTCCAAGAGATCGTTTCAGTAGATTGTTGTTCCTCTTCAAGTGAGATGGATCAACAAAATACTTGAATGATTTAAGTTACAGAAATGCATAACCTATAAATATCCTGTGACTAAGAGCAAATCTCTTAGCAAAGGCGTGTGTCCACGAACTATATGAAAAGAAGAATGTGTAAGGAACGTTCTTCATACGAATGTCATGTGAATGTCTTCTGTAATATAGAGTACATGTGTTGATTACAAGATTATGTCTTGTATTAAATGTCTAAGTGTGTGAAATGCCTAGAGTTTGCTTAGTTGTCAAGTTAGCTAGCAAACATAAATCCAACACATAAATAGGGTGTTGGAAAGTAGTGAGCGAGATATTTGAATGATTTAGAGGCACTGCAAGGCACTGTGTTATCCTGAGGACTTGAGATAAAATGAGACATAATTGCAACTCCACATAATGATATGGACTATAGCGAAGTTCATGTTTAGTTATGTGTTCTTACCTGGATGAAAGGCCACTCCATGTAATAGTGAGGAACACATATAAGTGTGGTAAAAGAAGCTGATACTATAGTTTCGTAAT
Source organism: Flueggea neowawraea (assembly GCA_948243855.1). NCBI lineage: Eukaryota > Viridiplantae > Streptophyta > Magnoliopsida > Malpighiales > Phyllanthaceae > Flueggea > Flueggea neowawraea. Next base: position 6,479 of record CAODLS010640350.1, on the reverse strand, counting down.
CTGCAGTGCAATAAGAAGGCTGGCTATTAAATGGAATGATCCACTTAGTACTAACCACCTAAAGAACCTACAACAGTCTTTAGTGACAGTGAACCTCGATTGTAGCAAGTCGAGACCAAGTATCATTTAATAAAGGACTTGGTTGCACAAGGTCAAGTACATTTGAGTACAAGTTTCACTTGAAGAAGTGAACTTGGAATGTAAGTCCATGCGAGATGAGATTGTAAGATCCGTTAATAAAAGCCTACAAGGAATAAGTTCCTTAAGACCCGTATGGCACACGAAGTGTGTAATCCCTTAAAACATGATCTTTAATAAGATCATTGTGGGCAATACACGAGCGTAAATGTTGAGAGTTGACATTTGTTATAGCCTTACGCGTGAAAGCATGTTGGACAGAGAAGTAACCCACTCACACGAGTGTTTACCTTAGTTTTCCCAATCTGTTGGGGGAAGAACTAAGATGAGGCTGATTTTGAATGTAGAAAGAGATCTTGAGCATGTTCATAATCAAGAGGTTGTCTTGTATTTTACAGTCATGATTTCATTGTAAAATGGCAAGAAAAAATTGTATGTAAAGAGTCATAATCCATATGATGAATTCATATGCCGATCATTAAATGATTAAATGATAAAATTGAGAGACTTTTAGCATATTCTATCTTAAAACCAGAAGTAACCATGTCAAGTGTGGATTAAGGTTAGATGGCGAAATGCATCATAACCAAAACTTCTGTGTGGTGTTTATAATGTTTTATAAACATGTGCACCTCCAAAGGAAGGAAAGAACACCACATCACATGATCATAACATGTGTGTTATATACACGACCATAGGGATGAAAAAGATTGATAAATAATCTCACTTTTCCTAGTGTGAGACCCTGTCGTGAACATGTGGTTCTCGATACTATATACCCTTAGAACCCTTAACACATTCAAAACATGTAGTTAAGTTTATCTACTCTAGCTTGCCGTTAATGGTCATGATTGATTCGACCAAGCCTGTCAAGTTGGAAAAGTAAACTTAGCTATGAGGATTGCCTGGTGTAAGAGGGGAAGTTTGTTTCTAGATGTATTCGTACTAGTCTCAAAAGTTTACTTAGTCGACTCTCATGTAGCGTGGCACATGACGTGTGAACTATGATAAAAGCTTTCACGAGATCGAGTAGTTCGAAAACAACGATTGTGTGGTTACGAACTAGGGGAAGGCATACGTTTCCAGCAGTTTGTGTTGTTGTTGCATACACTTTGGCATAATGGAATTGGTCTTCAAGAGACACCTTCTAGCATAATTGCGTTATGAGTTGTTATATAACCCTAACAGGTGTATAGCAATTACGCTCTCATTGTATGCTGGTCGCGATGTCTATTTGTCTGTATGACATGAGATCTTAATCATGATTAGAATTACTTTCATCATGATACATGACGAGTTAAGGTACCGTCATGTGCGAGTGAGAGATGTTGGAAAATGCGGCCCGCCCATGACGGGTGAACCGAACTCGGTCGGTCAAGGTGTGAACCAAGACCGTGGGCCGAGACCAATTGGAAAGCCCAATTGAGGAGAAGCAAACTCGGTTAGTCAAGGTGTGAACCGGGACGTGAACTGAGGCCAATTGACAAGCCTAATTGAGTTAGGGATGAAATGGGCTTGTTGGGCCCATTAGACTCATTAGCCCGTTTGGAAGGCTATATAAGGAGTATTGCTCCTTTCCATTCTCACAACTTCAAAACACACAAAGAGAGAGAGAGAGATAGAACTCTCAACCGGGAGAGAGAGAGGTTTGACCTTCTGTCTCGAGTCCTGCACAGATCACGTGTGGCATCTAGACTGCGAAACAGTTGGGCATTCCCGCTGACATTTCAACCGTGATTTGCTTGCAAGACCAACATAAAACTGGTCCTGCTCCGCTGCAAGCTTCCGCTGAAATTGAGGTTAGTAAGTCGAACCTAGTTATTATACTGTTTATTTGTTAAACCGGTATGTGATTCCTTCATTGATTTTCCCTCATTTGCCTATTTTTAACAGTGGACTCTGTTCTACAACCAACATTACAACCGACGTTGTCATCAGAATCACGTTTTGGCTTTTGTGCATAATTGCACCGCCAGAAGCATAAGACAAAATTCCATGAAGGAGAGACTACAAAATACCTTGACAACGAAAAAGACAACCAAACGACATCTAAAAAACAAGAGAAAGATATATACAAACTCTAGCTTAAGTTAGAGATTGGAGAAAAAACCATAAAAGAAAAAAGGAGAAGATAACATGGACTCTTAAAGCGGTGTAAAAGAGTCGATCGAGAGAGAGAGAGAGAGAGAGAGAAGCTGAAGTATTTTCTTTAAACTCACGTTAGTGAAGATTCAATTTTGCAATTACTTAAAAGATTCTTCATTAAATGATTGCTTAGTTATTTATTTTTTCAAATAGATAAAAATATCATTCAATGGTTTTGAAAAAAGTAAAAACACAAAAATACCAAAAAATAAATTCCAACTTTGTAAAATTACCAAGTGCATGAACTATTTATAAAAAAAAAAACAGCAAGAGTAAACTATTAGTAAAACTACCAAGTTTTTCAGGAGGAGGACAAATGGTGGACCAATGGTAAACACTAGCAAAAAAGTAAAAATACCATATTTTTCATGGAGAAGAGTACTATTGGTGGACAAATGATGTACGCCACTGTAAAGTAAAATACTAGATTTTACAAAGGGGTGAACCGATAGTGGGCAAATGCTCTACATAACTAAAAATGTAAATTTTATCATTTCATTGTTTAATATTAAATTTTGTTTTGCAAAAAAAAGTGCATAATGGAGTACAAAAGGTGTACAAATGGCGGACGACATAAGTTATAATGACTTTTAGGTCTAATAATTAGTCAAAATTTGGGGATTGAAATGCCACCTATGTATAGAAATGGTGCACAAATGGTGTACAATTGATGTACAAAAGATGGGCAATAGATATACCAAAGGTGTACATACTTTTTGTTTTTTGGAAAATGAATATGTATTAATCTATACATTTCAAATCAATTTAAATAATTTGTGTTAGTTTTTAAAACGTTAGAAACATTAAAATTAGGGAAAAGCTTTATGACCTTAAATTGATCTTCTTCATTTTGGATAACATTAAATAAGATACAAATGAAATCGAAGACCGATGATTGAGCAAATTTCAGAGACATATGACCTTAAATTGATCTTCTTCATTTTGGATAACAATATTTTTTGTAAAAATAACAATGTCACTAAAACACCAAATAAATAAAAGAAAAAAAAAATAAAGCTTATCAGATATGCCAAGGAATCCAATTAATACTGAGGAAACCATACAATATGCTCCATATACTCATACAAAAAATGGAACCACATATATCTGAAATATGTAAAAAAAAATATCATCTCTCCTAATTTGAAAATCCCAAATACCATCCCTTTATTCTTTTCTAAGTCTTTGTGTTTCACCTCTCTCTTGCTTTTCGCGTACCTGTTCTATCACGACCCATTCTCGGGACCATGACCAGCGTACGAGGTGAACCGTCTATGGGAGCCCGGCCCATCTTGCACAAGCCTCCATAGTACAAAACTTCTACCCAAATATCATATTTTAAAGAAATATAAAAACAAATAAAAGTATAATATTTGTTTATTAAAAACAAAACATATATAATATTAAGTGCGAAAATTATTTCAAATTAAAACATTTGAAATGTCAGAAACAATAACGAAAACATAACACATCCCACAGGAACCCAGTGTGAAATATCTAACAAATCATACAAATGGGCCCGATCAAAAGGGCACTGACCATAACATCAGAATCTCTCACTGAGCATCAAAATCCAATGAACATAATTCTCTAGAGTCACTTGCAAGATAATAATAACAGGGACAAACAAACAAAGAAAAAGGGTCAAACCCTGTGAGTGAGGGACAACACTCCAGATCACCTCACACGTGCCTCACAAAGACTGGTTTGAAAACCATTTGAAAACTAACACATGCGGTATACGACAGGAATACATATGTATACACTATATACATAGTATGATTTCCACGAAAACATTTCGAAATCGTTGGCAACCAAAACAAACAACATGCACAAAATCCTTCTGGAACTAAACCATAATCTTTCAAGAATCTTTTTCAAAATTTATTAAAGCTGTCATACTTTCCAAAATCAAAGCAAAATCTTTCAAAAACCATTTTATCTTATCGGAGCTTTTAAAACAAAACCCTTTTAGGTTGTACTCAGTACTTCAAAAAAAATCCAAAACTCTTTTACCGAAAACTCTTATCAGAGTTCAAAACTTCGTCACGTAGGCATTATTTTCTAGAATATTTTCAAAACAACTAAAATTCAAATGTTTTAAAACCCAAATAAGATTCTTTCGAAAACCTTTTGCTTTAACAAAGGTTTCAAACAAAACATCTTAAAATACTTCAAAACTTCCAAAAACCCTTTCTTTTAAAGCTGTTACCAAACCGTTTCAAAAACAGAACTCAAAACCTTTATAGTTTTTCTCAAAACATCATAATCAAAACTTTGCCTTGTAGGTATCATAATACTAATAGTATTATTTTCAAAATTATTTCTTATCAGTGTGGGATTTGCCTATACTCAACTTGCAGATGTGAGATTTGACTAAACTCAAGAACTTCATCTCAACTCATGAGGTTTGCCCACCATCAACAATAGTTTAGGTTTGCCCCACCACTATTAAAAATCAAAAAATAATTCATAAATATCGTAATCAAAAACATATATTGCGGATAGGGACCGTAAACATAGTGTGGTGAGATCCGAGTCACTCCACCACCGTATAATAATTGTGGACTCTGCCACTAATCCATAATCCATTCATGTGTCTGATCAGGACAACATGACTATCGTCTGCCCTGATAGCTAGGCCATAACATGCATTGGTATACCAAAGGCTACATACCCCGTAACATAGGTGTCCCATCTCCAAAACATTATATATAGTATATTTAAATCCAAAACATAACGGTCATGTGACCGAGCATATCAAAACAAATCAGATATATAAGATATAACTTATATATCATATTCCAAATCAATTCCATAATCCAAATTTATATACATAAATATATGTATATTTTCAGAAATCGAATCTTTATTTTCGAAAAGATATTTGAAAATTCAAACAAATAATGTTTATCGAAAAACGTGTCACATTTTTCAAATCGAGTTCGTAGAACAAATGTTCAAGTCAGAAACCAAAACAGAGAGAGACGATATATATCTACGTATATATCAATTTACCAAAAATAGAATTTAAATCTCCCTTCAAAACTATACTATCCAAAACATAGCATGCACTCAGCATCAAAATCAGTGGAAAGCATATATACAAATATATATGTAATTTTCCCAAAAAACAAAGAGGTGAATCTTTATTCACATAATCCAAATTATTTAATTTAACCAATCCTTAGATTAGTCCAATTTACATGCTATGGTGATATCACAACAAAAACGCATATAAGTGGAAGAGACACAGCCTATGTGTCTGAAACTGCCATCCACTCACCTGGATGCCAAGCTTCCAAACTCACTGACTGCCGGTTGATGGCTGGTCGCCTCGGAAACCGAATTGAGCTGAAATAAAATATTTTACAAATAAATTAATACGGTGACGGTGGCAATACAGAACACATATGAAATGAAAATGCAACCTATTTCGCTGACCGGAATACGAAGCTAAAACAATTATTAAAGCAGAATCAAAAACACGATAGTACTGTGGTTGCACCGAAATACGTGCACGTGCATATATGTAACTTAAATGTTCAAACGACGGCCGAAAGCTTATTTCGGTCGAAGATCTAACACTCTCGTCCCAAAAATCAAAATATATGTATAATTACAATTTGGTCCCCGACCTTCGTAAAATTACACTTTAGTCCCTAAAATCTCAAAAATTAATAATTAATTCCCAAAAATTCTAGAAATTAATAATTAACCCAAAACTTTTAGAATTTATAATTAAATCCTCTAAATAACTCAATTTACAAAAAAATTACAAATATGTCTCTCATGGAAAATATCACACCAAGTCCTCCAATTTTTCTTGAAAAATCAAAATTTTCAGTTTAGTCCTCGTGACGAAAATTGTTCCAAAAATACCCCAAATCCTGAACCATGCAAAACCCGATGTTCCCGATGGTTCCAATCAACTCTATTCAACCCTTGGAACCTAAATCTAGCCTCGGTTTACACCCAGAACATCAAAATCAATCCAAACCAAAATCTCAATTTTCGGACCAAAATGACCCATCAATGAAAAATCATCAAATCTTCATTTTTAAGCTAGATTAATGTTCATTCAATCTCAATCTATCATTATCCAACAAAAACCAACTCAAATTCATCCAAAAACACGAAGAAATTCGAATCCAAAATCAATTTTCGGCCAAAAACCGAAACTCACACAAAATCCA
>CAODLS010640330.1:0-20564 GCA_948243855.1 Flueggea neowawraea | reverse complement strand
AGTAAATGTTGTTAAAAAGCCCTCTGCTGGGTTAGGCACATTGCCTTCTCGAGGTGGTGGGTATATAGTAGATACTTTACTTCATTGTTCTCCTGGTACAAGTGAAAGTGGATCCCGACCAAGACCATGTCCTCCTCGGCCTGGAGAAAAGGGTGAAATGCATGTGGTAAGTGAGAAACCAACAGAAAGTATTAGTCTTACTTTTGCTGTCATATGGCTCTGGGGTTGATATATTGAAGATTGCTGCTTTTGTTTTTCATTTGTTTAGGTCCCTGTCCAGTTGCCACTGATTTCTACTTTGAGCAAAGTTAGAATAACTATTCCTTCTGACCTCCGGCCATTGGAAGCCAGGCAAAATATATTATTAGCTCTACAGGAGCTAGGAACTCGGTTTCCTCAAGGCCTTCCGAGGCTTAATCCTGTAAAGGTAACAACTAACTGTGATGTGGACAGTTAATTTAGGAACTATTTTAGTGAAGCCAGACTCTTATGAGAGAGTTTCTTCTGGTTGTATAACAAGCATTTGTGGGATACTTTTTCTTTTAAATGCATAGCTAGCATTATTGTGATACGTTTTAGTTATTTCTGACCCAGAATTTTGTTATAACAAGATTTTACAGCCTTTCTTGCTCTATGGAAGTTAAGAAGGTTGTGGTCATCCAATTTGTTATAACAAAGTTTTGTGTTGGTACCGTGCATTTTAGTTGGTTATCATCATTGCTTTCCTTTGGAAAACATTAAGGATTTAATAACATGATAATTTTAGGACTCTTACCGAGTTGTCCCTTTGTCCATGTAGAACACTTTTGTTTTGAAATTTTGTCTGGGCACTACTAAAAGCAGGTTGCCAATCTGGCTGGTGCAGTGATGTAAAATATTAAATATATAGGTGTCTTTTCCTGACTTGCCTGATTTGCTGCTTGACACTCTGTTCCTAAAATTTCTTTTTAAAGTTACCATCTTGTGGTTTTTATTCTAGTTTATTCAATGTTTGTGCCATCATTGATTTCATAAGAGTGCCAAAAAACTTTTTGAACTTTTTGGAAACTATTGTTGCTTTAATGTCTTATAATTTGCAGGATATGAACATTGATGATCCTGAAATTGTCGAATTGGTGAACCAAATAGAGGAATTGGAGCGAAAGTTACATGATCATCCACTGCACAAGGTTTGGATACTGGAAATAATTTGTTGGTTGTTGCAAAAGATCTTGTGAAGCAGAGGCATAACTGTGCTTCTGAAATTTATCCTGGAAGTGTTGCATATAGCATTGAACTGAGCACTAACAATTTGACTTACTGTACACAGTCACAAGATGTTAGCCAGATTAAAAACTTTCAGAGGAAGGCTGAGGTCAATCATGAAATTCAACAACTTAAGTCGAAAATGCGCGATTCCCAGGTATTCAAATTGCTGGATGCTTATTGTAAATTTTCAGATAGAATCTATTTCTATATGTGGACCGCAGGGCATCTACTTACAAGATATGGTGTGTACTCAATGATATATTGTTCCTTTTGTTTTAATTGTTTTTTCTTACTTGATTTTGCAGCTTCAAAAATTCCGTGATGAACTTAAGAACCGTTCACGAGTGTTGAAAAGGCTTGGTCACATAGATGCTGATGGTGTTGTCCAGTTAAAGGGCAGAGCAGCCTGCTTGATAGACACAGGAGATGAACTCCTTGTTACTGAACTGATGTTTAATGGTGAATTGATAGAAACTATTCTGATCGTTTCATGCTCTGCAGAATGTTATTTCATGTTCAGGCTGGGTTTTATTAGCCAGGTTGCTGTTGGAGTTGTGCCTGAGATCAAGGCTGACTATGGCAGATTAGAGTTCATGCTCACCTGAAGCTTTTTGGCCAGATCTGAACTTTTCTTTTTCTAGTTGATTATTCTTATGATAGAAAAAATATGAGGAAAATATTTTGATGGTTTAGTGTACAAATGAGTTTTATGCTTCATGAATCGTAGAAGCCAAAGCCAAAGTTATTTTTTATATACTGCACACCACAATTCAAAACATCATATTTATTCATGTTACATTTATGCACATGCAAGCACATACAAAGATGGAATATTTGTATTATTACACACTTGGTCAGTGTCAACTTGATTTCAAAGATTGTTTTTTGCTTGTCCATGTTTGATGTTATGGGTATTGGTTACAACTGTGTTCAATAAATTGTTTAATTTCTTATATTGGTTAATCTGACTGTCTTATCATTGATTAACAAATTGTGTTTCAGGTACTTTTAATGATCTTGATCATCACCAAGTTGCAGCTCTTGCAAGTTGTTTCATTCCGGTGGATAAATCGAGTGAGCAAATACAGTTGAGGACAGAGCTTGCTAAGCCCTTACAACAACTTCAAGAAAGTGCAAGAAAAATAGCTGAGGTTGATCTGTCTTATTGTGGGTTCATTTGTTTGTGTTATGCATTTTGATTTATTATATATGGTTAGAAATTGCTCTTGATGGATGCAGATACAATACGAATGCAAACTGGACATAAATGTGGATGAGTACGTGGAGTCAACAGTGAGGCCATTCTTGATGGATGTGATCTACTGTTGGTCAAAGGTGTGTATTACTGCTGTCAAAAACTGCTTTTTCTGTAATACTTTGGCATGGTTGTCAAATATCTAATTTATAGCACCTTTCCCTTCCTGATCTTTTGGGTTCTAAATCACTTTAGAAGTTACTGTAATGAATTATGCTGTTGATTCTTTCAGATATTAGAGGAAGTTTCTCCTATGGAAACTTGGTACTGTCGTTTTCAGATACAAGTGATTAGCATAGCTCATGCTATTTCGACTATGATATATGTAACAGTGCATTGAAAATTCTTGGAAATCTGATAATTTTTTTTTTCATTTTGAAAACTTTTTTTGTATTTACAGATGCATATTTGTTCTCTAGAATAGAAGTTTGTTTAGTTGTTGCATTTGATTATCAATTTTCTTTATGATGTTGGCCTTTTCCAGTTATCCAAGATGGCTGTCTGCTGTTTTTATTTTCTATTTCTTTCTGTTTTATTTTGAGAAGTGCTAATTTATTTTCTTTCAGGGTGCAAGTTTTTCAGATGTTATACAAATGACAGATATCTTTGAGGGTAGTATCATCAGGAGTGCTAGAAGGCTAGATGAATTTCTGAACCAGGTAAATTACCGGTTATACTTAATTCATTACGATGAATGGCAGGAAGTAGTCCGAATCTGTTGTTACTTTTTTGTTCGAAGATAATATTTATTGAAGTAGGAAAAATATCGCAAGTAATCAAATGTTTCTGAGAAGATACTATGAAAAATCAATTACAAAAAGTATTAAAGAAGTACAGTCATGCCATTTTCTTTAATATTTAAGGGGAATGCTTAAAAAAATGCTAGAAAAGATTTCCTAGATGATGTAAAAGAGCTCACCCCTTAATACTTATGAAGCGACAAATATGCTTCAGCTGAATTATTGAAGTGACATTTTTCTACAATGCATTTTGTACTATACTTATTCTGCTGTCATGATATAGTATCAGCTAAAGAATTTGGTCATAAGATTAGTGGCATAGAAACAGCGTTCTCATTTCATATTTCTGTCATTTACATTGCTAGAAATATAAATTTGAAAAGTTATTAATCAGCTATACAGTTAGGCATTAGCAGTAATCCCCTGACCAAAAGGAAACAGTTGTAAAGTGAAAAAAGTCTACCTGCACATTGCTTTGTTTGCCCTATATTTTTTTGCTTTGATAGTTTGGCTGCAGGTAAAGAATTGAAGCATTAAACATGTTATCTTCAGCTGTTATCTTAAAGAATAATTCTAGTAGAGCATATCTTTTGATACGCTTATATTGTGTTCACCTTTTATCTCGCATCAGCGACTTTTTTTTTGCCATATATTTGAGAGAGAGTGTGAAAGAAGAAATAGCTATCTACAGAACATATTTTATCTCTCAATCTGTAATCATAGCATTTCATAATGATTTTTTTTTAATACAGGTGGTTGTTTGGTGGAAGATAATTAGGCTTTTATTTATTTATGTGCCTCTGGTAAACTGATAATGACTAGCTGCTCGTGTAAGTTTTAGTGTAAGCTTAAGCATGTTCCAGGTTTGCTGGTAATGGTTGTTGCTTCATAGAAAAGTAACACACATTTACTCATTTAGGGTGGGGATCTATAGATATCAATTTGAGACTTAGTATCCCGACAATTAACTCAATATAGACTTTGAGACAGTGAAGTTCAAAGATAGGGTTTTACAAATGCTTAAATCTTTTAGGTACCAGGCCAAAACTATTCACATTTTTTTTAAATCAAGTATTCACATTTTTACTTTTCATGGTTCTCTGATTTCCCTCTATGATATCAAGGGTACATATTCTGGTAACTTCTATCCGTTTTTGTCAAACTAATTTCAGGCCGTTTGTTTTGAAGAGTAATAATGTTTTTTCCTGTGTTTGGTGAAGAGTCTTTTTTGCTGGACATTTGATCAAAACTTTGTTTCCCTGTTTGTTGTTCTGAATGGAAATTGTAGTTGGTGAATATCTTTTGTAATATTTTTGTTATTTTTAGATAAAATGTGTTGTTCTAAAAATACTGGATGGGCATCTAAGTTGTAGAACACAAACTTGAAAAAATCCAAAATTTACTGGATCATGGGTAAATTTTGAATAACCAACTCAGACTTGAGATCCGCCGCTAATATTTTAGTTTATCCTGTTGGTTAGTTTAATTCATGATAGATGCTTCGATCCGCGAGGATTTGTTGGGATATAGAAATTGCTTCAGGAAAATGAAAGAGCTCTCAAAGTAAAATTCTGATGCATCTCATTGGCCTTTGGTTTTGCAGCTGAGTGCTGCTGCTCAAGCTGTGGGAGAAGTGAATTTGGAGAAAAAATTTGCAGCAGCCAGCGAAAGCCTTCGTCGAGGCATCATCTTCTCAAATTCCCTTTACCTGTAAGTAATCTTTCTGCAGGCATGGTGCTGTCACCAAGGAGTCGATCACTTGTTTTGATTCTTCCCTAATGGTCATTTTTGTGTTGCCATAAGCGCATTTTTGTGTTGATATCAACAGTATAGATGCTGTTGATATATTTATTTGGCCATACAAATGTAAATAGTTCTTTTATATACAACTGTCAATATGAATGAATCATTGGTGCTACATTTATTTATTGAAGATCTGTCGTAGGGTGTATTCGTTTGAGTAATATTGGAATTGCATATTAGTACTTTAAGAAAGATGTGTCAATATCTCTATTTTTCTTACTAGGCAACTTATTTTTGCGATCCATTTCTGCAATGTTTATGACAAACATACCCGTATGAGGTATTTGTTTTGAATAGGTTTATTTTGTTTTATTTTTTATAAGTTTGAATAGGTTATATGGTATATTACTGTTCACGTTCTAAAAAAATGTATCGTTCACTCTACTTTGTTTATTGATAGTAGGGGTGGAAATGAGCCGAGTCGCTCGGAGTTCGGCTCGATAAAAGTTCGCTCACGACTCGGCTCAGTAATAAATGAGCCGAGTTTGAACAAAATTTTAGGTTCGTTTTAATAAACGAGCCGAGCTTGAACAACCAAAAGCTAGGCTTGAAAGCTCGTGAACAAACTCGTTTGTAGGTTCGTGATCAAGCTCATTTGTAGGCTTGTGATCAAGCTTGTTTGTAGGCTCATATATATATATATATATGTACACGTACACGTACGTATATATATGTGTGTGTGTGTATTGAACTAAATTATGAAAAATATGTTTATATTTGGAATAGTATTTAATATTTGGGTCATATTAACAAAAGTTCAAATTTACACTAATTAACCGTGTTTATAAAAGTCTAAATATGCTCGCATAGGATGATTTAATATTATATTGAATTTGTGAAACAAATTGAAACTTCTAATAGTTATTGGTTCAATTATATGTTTAAAATGATTTTATTGAATCAATCTAAATTTGATTATATTAGTTTTAGAGTTGTTTCCAAAACTGAATTAGCAAATCTCGTCTACAAATTTGTTTGAGTCTTTGTTGAACTGAGTTCGAAAAACTTGCGAACAAGTTCGTGAGTTCGCTAGCCTTATGACGAGCTGAACTTGAACAAGATTCTGAACTCGAAAGAGAGTTCGAGTTAAAGCTCGATCTCGATAGATTTTAGACGAGTCGAGTTTAAACATTTTAAAACTCGACTTAGCTCGAATTCAGCACTAGTTGATAGTTGTATTTTGGTATATTTTGAAACTTCAATTAATTAAGGTTAAAATAACCCTTGAAAAGGTGCAACCACCGGAAAACCCTATTGCAAACCGTTGGGTTAATTTTATTATTGGTCACCAAACTTTGGGTATTTTTTAAGTATGATCACTAAAGTTATTTTTTGTTGAGAAAGGTCACCACATTTAAGAGATTTGTCCATCTTGTTCATTCATTAAAACCTGATTGTAAAACCCCACCAAAAACAGTAGTCACTATCAACTCCAGCCACCAACGTTAACCCTCATCACAAAATTGATCAACTCATCATCTCAGTTGAACTAATTAACTCAATCTTCACTCTCCGTTCACCAAAAAATTTTTAAAAAAAGATCAACTTAATCACCATCTCAAAAAAATTCAACATTCACCTTTCTTCTTGAACAACTCTGACCACCACCAAAATCCATTTCCGTCACCGGAACAACCTCAGCTTTGCCGAGACCCACCTTCCTGTCACCTCTCGCACACTCTCACCCAATTCCAACTAAAACCCAGCCATTATCAAACAACATCACCATTATCTTTTGACCCTCTTTGACGCTTTCTCATTTGTGAATATAGAAGTTCTAGTTAGGTTTGAGAGCGTCGATGCTAATTTGGAAAGTGAGAATATAGAAGTGAGAAGAAAGTGATTTTCAAAACTATTTTGGACCTGAGATTGGAATTTGAGACGTAGGGGGGAAAGAGAGGTGATAGTAGACGAAGAAGAAAAAGCAAACAAAGAAAAAGAAGAAACAGAAGGAAAGGCAAAGGGGTGGGTTGGGCGAGTGTTTTATTTGGGTTGGTTTTGGTTTTAGTTTTAGTTAGTTTTTTAAGAGTTTGGGTTGGTTTGGAGGAGGTTTTGATTTGGTTTGTTTTTTTAGTCCACCTAAGCATTTACTTAGCGCGTTCTAAGCAATTCAGGCGCCTATCAAAACTCTGATCCCACACTGGCACGCTCAATCCCGTGTCAGCAATGGAGTCCTCATTGTTTAAAAACATGAAACTTTAGGGGGGTAAACTTCACACCCGAAAAGTTATGGGGATTTTACTATCATGTTTTTGCATTAACATGCTTTATCTATTTTTAACGGTTTAAATTATGTTATAATTAATCTAACAGTTATAAGAGTGTCAACACATTTTGGGGTGTAAATATGTATTAAGCCAACAAGAAAAATAGAATCATTTGTCTTGGAAAGTTGATTGTTTTCTTAGAGCATTGTGGCAAACCAATCATTCTTAACCAAAGCATTTGCTTTTGCATTTTCGTGCCAAATTTATTCTAAAAAATAATTCCCATTGACAAGTACAAGGAGAAGTAATACAGACAGACAGACAATGTGGAAAACATGGTTCGGCCAATTTCAAGTCCATGTTTACGAGTCTGATTTTCTGATAGGATTAAACACAACAGTTGAATGTTCTGCAATGTGCAAGCTGAACTGACCTCCCTTTTCATCAACATTAATCTTATCTATTCCCGGCGGAGTCTTCATCTTGAAATTTGACACCAATTTAGCGATGACAAGTACGAGGATCGGCAATGCCAGAATGATTCCTGAGGAACTACGCCTGCCAACGCCAAATGGTAAGAACCTGAAATCAACCTTCCCACCTGCCACAGCTTCTGTACCACACTTCTCTTCCAAGAACCGTTCCGACTGGAATTCGCCGGGATTCTTCCACCATTTAGGGTTGTTAGCCAGCCACCAGGCATTCACCACCACCTTGGACTATTTTGGAATTGTGAACCCTCCAAGTTTGGCTTCTTCAAGGTTCATATGAGGCACCAGTAATGGAATTGGGGTGTGCAGTCTTAGGGTTTCTTTTACCGTGGCTAGCAAGTTAGGTTTTATTCTGTCACTGGTTCTCCCTTAAGAATGGCTGAGATTTCGTCTCTGATCTTTTTTTGGACGGTCGGATGGTTTACCAGCTCAGCTATTGCCCATTCCATTGACCACAAGGTTGTTTCTATGGCTGCAACGTTGATGTTTTCTACAATGTAGAGTACGTTTTCTTCACTGATTTCTCCTTTCATTTGAGCATCTATTATGTGATCAATGGCACAGCCTATCCTGTGTTTCTGTCCATTTGCTGCCATAACTTCTCTGTGCACTGGCAGAATTGAACAAAATCATTAAAATCAAGGAATATATCTAATTATAGATGCCATTTCAAATATTTGTGTGCTTTAACAACTTTAGAATTATGATTAATGATATTTGGGCTGTCTTAATATGTGAAATAGAACTATGTCAAGGAGAAAAAGAAAGAGAATTTAAATAATTGACTTATCTTAAAACATAAACTCAATATCATTGATGTTGGTGAACAATGAAAACAGAATGACAACTTGAGGTAATTCAGTTTTAAAAAAAATCGAGTTTGGCATGGTGATTCATATTAGGCGTGATGTAATTGAGTCATATCACTTGGATGTTTCAAGCTATTATAATGATATAAATGTAACAAAAATAAAAATCTTGTCAATTATATCATGTTGCAATGAAGTACTCAATAATTGTATCAAAAATTACCACCTTAATATGAGCATATGAATGAAAAATAACATAAAATGGCTTGGAATTTAAAATTTACCTTCGTTTCTCAACGAAATTGTTGTTGAAGAATGCCAGCTTCCTATGCTGCAAATCCTTGCACTTGTTCAAATAACCCCTCAAAAATGGCCTAAGCAGAGGAATGAAATATCCATAATTATACTCGAAGTTCTGAGCCAACCTACTTCTCTCAGAGTTAAACTCTGTTGCTTCAATGAACAAAGGGTCATTCCGTGACTCAAATTTTGCATCAAACATCATTCTGTACATAATATTATACAGCATCAACTGCAACCTTCTCCTTATAACAACCCCTTCTTCTTTTACTTTCTCATCATTCCTTAAATCTTGAACCACCAAGTCCATTTCTTGCTCCCACATATTGCTATAATTATGCACAACTTTGTTAGTGAAAAATGGCAGCGTCATAATTCTCCGCTTTTTTCACCAATGTTCACCGTAGATTGTGAACACCATGTCTTGACCATTGCCATTGAAGATGTCGAAAACAACGTTACATGGTCGAGACCCGAATTCCACGCCTTGTGTGTGCAGGACTTGGTTGGCAAGTTCAGGGTCTGATACAACGGCTAAGTTTTTCGAGCCGAGTTTTAGTAGAAAGACCGAACCGAATTTTTGGGCCAAAACGGCTAACATGCGATGGTTAAGGTCGTTTCCAACTTGTAACCAATTGCCAAAAATAGGTACCGAAATAGGCCCCGGAAGGAGGCTATTAGGGTTGCTACTAATGAATTTAAACAAGTAACTAATGACTAGAGTGAGTATAATTGGAATTGGTTGTTGTGACAATAGTATGAAGTGATTTGGGAACAAAAACTTGATGCATGAAACAAGTGTAATTGTAAGAAAAGTGAACAAGATTGATTTGGTGACAAAAGCCATGTTTTTATTTATTTATTTATTTATTTATTTATAGATGGGAAATAAGGATTTGTTTGATTGAATTCAGTTTGAGAAGTTAAATAGTGAATTGGTTTATATAGTTGAAAGAAGTTGGGGTAGGAAAGTAGGTGTCCATCGGCTTCAAGTGAAATCTATGGGCTTCACTGAATACAGGGTAGGAAATCCACCTTTTCTGAGGAGTCAAAAATATATATGTTGGTGGTCGGTGGAGGAGCTCCAACTTGACTAATTTAGTGCAATCTCCTCTATACTCTTAACCATCCATTGCAATTTGCATATTAAGTAGTACTAGTACATTATATCAACCTAACATCATTTGTTTTCTGCTCAAGAAAAAATTCCTTAGTTGACTTGTTCGAGACGCGTTAAGGATTGTACGTTTAGGCAAGTAAGAAAAGAAATATCTTTTTTTTTTCACGGCAGTAAAGAAATATCATTAACACTCCATTTAAAAAAAATGCATACATAGCTAAAATGAAACTAGAAATTTCATATATAAAAAAATAAATTCTGAATTTGAAAAATGTCATCAAATGTTTAAATATTAAAAATGCTAGAAAAAATAAACACAATATTAAAAATGTCATTTTCGTGAGAAATAGTGGTATTTTGGCGAGAAATTGATTTTTTAGCAAAAAATAATAATTTCCAGCAAAAATAAATATCTGTTTTTTTAGAAGGCCTACAATGATCTACATAAGTGTTCAAAAGGGAGTTTACATGAAAAAGTTGATTTAATGAATTTTCAGTGTAATAATTTTTTTAAAATTAAACTGATTTATTGGGGTATAAAGGTATTCAGAGTACAAGATATTTTAAAAAATTAATTTATTTAATAGTTATCAATTTGGTGTATACAAGTGTGTGTTTGCAAAAGTCTTCAAAGGTTTACAAATGTCTTCAAAAGTCTATAAAAGGTATACAAAAAGATCTTCAAAAGTTATCGCAATAGTCTACAAAAGTGTCCAAAGGTATCTAAAGGTGTACAAAATGAATAACTACTTTATAATATTCACTAAAACTATGGAATTAACATAAAAACACGTGCAACTAGGGTTTGGCAAACACTAGACGTCGTCGCCACGATTAGAAATCTTAACAAAATACACAAGGCCGTTATTGGATAACGTGTAAGAAAAACGCAGCAGAATTTTAATTTTTTTACACATTATCAAACGCCAAAATCCATGCAAACAATCGATACATACAACAACAGAAAGAGTTGCAAACGTTTACCTCGTAAAACACCGAATAACTGCGAAGAACATGATTGAGTCACGAACTTGTTGATCCTTTTGTTTTCGGTCAGCCACTCGACAACATCAAAATTATGGTGTCTCTATTGGTATCCACACCACGTCGGTCCACAATCACGGCTAGGAGTTTGCGGCTTAAGACTGGGTTCGAATCGGTGCGCTATGACACTGTTATAGAGCTAGGTGTTTAGGGTTTTTGGCAACAAGAATGGAAGCAAGGGCAACAACGTATTGCCTACCTATGCACGACTTTGACTGCAAAAAATTCACTTAAAAAACCCTTAAACACCATATTCCAAATAGGGTTAGGGTTTGCTAAACACCTTCTATAATATCTCCATGATTCTAGCCCATATCAAGTGAGATATCTTCCTATATTGTAGGAAGATATTCCAAATCCTTTTGGGACTCATTATGGATGACCACACACTCTTTCTTGGCAGAAAATTAAACTCATTCTTACACTAGAAATGTGATTAATTAAACCGAATTAACTTGGGCTTACTTTAGGCTTCTACCCATTAAACAAGCATAAACGCAATATCTTCAAGCCCATTGCAACATATATCCAAGTCCAACAAGGATTTATGTTTTATTCAATTATCCAATAATTAAATAAACATGGAGAATCCTGATTTGATTAGGAGATGTCCTAATCAAATTAGGACTACTCGTTATTGCGCTCTAAACCCTTAGTACCGACACAAGCTAGTTGAACTAATATTGTCATTTCTCAAATCATATTCATAATAGGAATCATACCATAATTAGGAATCCTAATTATGACTCTCAACATTGATAATGTCCAAGTATTAGGATTAGTTCTATTGAAACATAAGACGATCATTTGTTTCCGTTTTAGAACTCATCCTAGTTACACTAGGACTCCCATTGTTAGTTTTGTGCCCTAGTCCAATCATTGATATACATTGTTATTACATTTATTATTTAATAAAGAGGCATTTCATTTTATATCTATGAAATATTATATTGTTTATGACAATAAAACTTCCATGAATAGTTTATTCTTCCTTATGTCATCGAGTGTGACTTGATAGTAAAACCATAAGGTAAAACAAATACTATTATAAAAGTCCCTAAACGATTGTTATCATGGGAATGATAACAAACCAAGATTGGTATGTTGCTAAGAGGATAATCACATTTTACCGATTATGGATATGTGATATCATTTAGAACATAGATACATGTTAGGGAACATGTATTAGACTGGCCCGCTACGAAAGTAATTCATGGATCTATGTCACAAGTAGCTTTCGTACAGTGGACATGTTTAAGTCTTCTGACTGAAACTCACAATCGACTCCTATATGAGGAATCGCATGTTTTGACTTAATCAAACATTATTCGTAACAGGGTAACAATAAGGCTATGATTGGATATGTCATGAATATTGTAGATGAGTGATAGTGAGAGTGATGAATTTGTTCATCTTATGAAGAGTGATATCTTTAGGCCACTTGATGAGTAGGATTGATGGAATGTATGCATACTCAAATAAATTGATAAACTCAAATAAATTGATAAAAGGGTTTATCAATGCCATTTGTTTATCAATCTACTTGGGATCAAGAAACACATTAAGCAATAAAAGGCTGACATGTGACAATCCCTTATACTTAATATAGATATCGTGAGACAAAATGACTAAATATCAAACTGTAAAAGGTTAACTCGGATCACCGATGCCGCTCGATTTTGGGTTGCCATAATGTATTAGTAGATACCGTTTATAGACTTTGGGCCCAAGTGTTTGGGACAAGGCTCATTGTCAATTTCGAGTGGGCCTATTAGGTCACACACTTAAACGAATTAGATTGGATTACAAACGTTCTCTCATTTGGTAAATAAATTATTAAGATAATTAATTTGATTAATTATTAATAGTTCAGAGTTTTATGATTTATGTCATAAATATAATATAAGATATTATCCATTAATGTAATGGACTTTTAAGATAAATCACTAATTATTAAGATTAAGTATGTTTGGGTTTATTATTATGTGTGACATAATTTCGGCCCACATAGATTAATGAAATAGTGATTTATTTAATGATGATGTACCATAAAATTAAAATCTCAATAACATTAATAAACCATAGTGTAAAATTTGGCCATACTCCTATTTTTTAGGAGATTTTCTTCTTGTATGACAAGGAGAAGGAAACCCTAAAAAAGGATATAAGAAATTCGGCACACACCTCAAATTAGGGTTGGTGGCCGAATTCCTCCTCCTTTTTTTTAGGAGTGTGCCGAATTTGTGAAGGAGGCTGAATAAGAAATTCTTATTCTTGTAGGACAGGTATTGGGTAAACCCTAGTGTGCCTCTTTAGAATTTCATGTGCCTATAAATAGGAGCCACATTCTTCTATTTTTTTCATGGCATTGCCGAATTAGTGAGTGTCACAAAGCAAGAGAGAAAATTGTTTATGAGATCTAAAATAGTGATTCTAAGTGCTAGTACACTCCACAAATCCAAGGAAGTTAGTTTGTGTGGATACATTTAGACACGTTTACACAAAGGCAACGTGAGGATTTATGGTTCGGTTTTAACACTAAAAGCTACATAAACAATTCATTCGTTCATACAATCAAGCTTTGGTTTTAAGGTAAAACCCTAACCCTTATCGTTTATGTCGATATGCATGGATCCATGGTAGAATTCTAGGATTTTTTTTTTGTTATTTCCGCTGTGTTATCCTCCATATGAATGTCATATTTTAGTTATGAATTCCAACACCCATTGCGATTAGGTTTCCTAGTCAATCTAGGACTCTCATAAGAAATGAGATTTTCGGATTTCTTAATTAATTAGGTGTCATCTTAAGGCATCCTACACATTTAGGTCACCTCTTCGAGGATGTTCATCCATGAGTCAAAATAGGAATTCTAAGGATTGCTCACTTGAACATTATTCATCTCATGAATAACGTCATCGTTACAACATGTTATTGTGTGTGACCCAATAGGCCTTCATTCACGAGGGTAGTAACCTAGGATTTGACATCTAAATTGCTTGGTAAGATTGGTCCCTAGCTAGCCATCATACCCCCAAGTGAACTCTAGTTGTCGTTGAGCAACTTATGCCTATCTTGAAATATTACTGTGTAATTCGGTCCCTCGTCATTTCATGTCTCTTCGAGTATAGGGCATGGATAGTGTCAACCCCTCACCTCAAAAGAATTCATCAATCACGAAGTTAATAGAAACTACACTAAATTGATTCAACTTCCCAAGTTACAACCAATTAGACCATGACCATGGATTTAAGTTCACTTTACTCAATTGATAGGCACAATAAGACACTTCCCTCATATTACTAAGGGTGATAATCCTATCTTGATCACACACCATACTCAGATATTTCGTTATGCAACCCAACCTTCACCTTTTTAGCAACCCTAAGCAAGTTATGTAGAGTTTGATCAAAGTTACATGACTAAATACTAGTATGCCGTGGTGATCTCAAGTCAAAGGACTACTTACACCATCTTCCATAATCGAGAGCTATCCACTGACACTCAAGTAATCTACCATATGGTCTCTCAGCAGCTGGTCAGTCCAGCATCTACATTAATGCTTAACTGTGTGCCTACACGTTTGGCCCAAATATCACATAAATGGGAAAATGGAACTAACCAAACCATATAATAGCCTCACTGATTGTCGACGCCTAATGCCGACAATCATTGACTATGAACATTTAGATATAGTATTCAAGTACATATGTGTTCCCCGCCAGCCATGGCACATAAGGTGTGAACCTACTATATCATGAACATCGTTTCGTTGATCTAATCATAGCAACCAAAATTATTCTCCTATCATATTAATTAGCGAAACAAAAATATGCCTTTTATATTTTGTTATTGCTACTTATATGGTGCCCTTAATGGTTGGCTCCTAGGGCACCTACACTAACAATCGCCACCGATCATTGATCTGCACAAATCAAGCAAAGTCTTCGACACCGCTCACTGATCTACATAAATCAAACAAACCCTAGCCACCATCGCCATTCCTTTGTTGTTCGTATGTCCTCCGATTTTTAAATCGGTGAAGAGAGAGAATTCGACAACTATTTTCAGATCGACGAAGAGAGACAAAAGACGACAACGACGAAGAACACAAAGCAAAAAAAAAGACAAAGTCGTGACGTGATGGCAATGGAGAAATGAGAATGACATTAGATTTGGCGGAGGAGAACCGAAAGGAACGACACGGTGGTTGAGCACACTAACGAAGCTTAATAACATTTCCAATAACTTATGTATTGTGTAATGCACATCGTCAATAATATTCCAATGCGTAGCATATAATAATTCACCAATAGCACATAATCAAATCATATACAATAGCCAATACCAATAATACTAGGTATTTCACATAAGCTCAGTAATAACGATATATAAGCCAATATACAAATAAAGCACGTAAAGCACGTAATGGGTTCACTCACAAGACAAGACAAGTTGGAGTCCCTTAGGTCATCTCTGGAGACTCTCCGTAGCCCTTGTTGCCTATCACACATGTTCACACAATTGCCTTTCAATACAGAATACGTATGTACCAACGTTCGAATGCGATGATCGAATGATGCATGTTCCAATGTGGACACTTCTAATATATACTTATACAGAATACATATTTACCATATGTTTTAGACCACTGTTATAGGCGTCTGATATTCAACGACAATTAACGAAATTAGGCCTATTTACACATTTTGGCTAGTTTGCATTATCCTCTCTCATCGATAACTAAAGAACTCATTTTATTCTCAATTTTTAACCACATATAAAACACATGTAAAGGTTCACTTATACCAAAAATTAGACTATATGTCATTCAAATGAGGTCTACGTACAATATCGAACTACAACTTCCAATAGATTAAACCTGTTTACACTTATATGTACCTACTATCCATTATACTCATACATAGGATCTGAAACATTACAAAAAAATACTAGACACATAAATAAAAAACTTTCATTTTTTGCACTTTGACTACATCCGTCTCTAACTACCTCAAAACAAGGTTGCGATAAATACTAAAATCTAGACGCAAACAAACCTATATTCCAATTCACATCGGTTTATGTTTAAATCATGCTCTAATCCCTTCATTCAACATTCAAACGTCTAAATATATATTATAATGAATATGAAACATAAAATAATGGAGGAAATCACTTACTTTGCTCCTAGGATGTAGTAGATGCGAAATAAACGAGTCGAATTTCTAAGTAAATTTATTCTTATCCTCTTTTCTCTCTCTTTTCTCTTATATTTTCTCTCAACTATATGAACGGAACATGAAATGAATCTGTTGTGCTTTTTTAACTTCATATTTATCATGTTTTTACTTAAGCACGATGTGGCGACGTGCTTAGTTTGGTCCAATTAGAAACTACCACTTATCTTCTTCCTATCTACTCAGTTTCTCATAATTTGTTTACACCTAAGAAAGCTTAACATGCAGTAACCAAATTATAATATTTATACAGTTATCTAGATGTAATTAAGAAATCACCGATTTATCTCTCTTTTCTAAATGCTTCACTTTTGAACCCTGGTTCTTCTAACCGATAAACCCATTATTACTCTTATAACCTTTTCTAAAATATTATTTAACAAAATGGACAATGTATGTAATGTTAGATCAATATATATTGTATGAAATGCATTCTCGTGTATATGAAAATATGGTCATGGGTATGACATATTATGTATATGAGTGTATATTAAATATACATATATATGTATACGGTATTTTTGAACTGTTTTCAAAATGGCTTATGCAAGTCCCAGAGGCGATCTAGAGTGTCGTCCCTCACTGAGTTTTCTTTCCCCCTCCATTTAATTTTTTTTAGGTATATTTTTTGGCATTCAGCAAGCATCCAACATCTTGATTCTCAGTTAGGTGTTCCATTTGATAGCGAGTGCCCTTTTGGTTGGGCTCTGTATGTTTTGTAGTATAGCTCTACACCAGGTTGTTGTTGGGTTACTGGGTTTATATTTTGTATTTTGGTTACATTGATTTACTCGTTTGTTATTATGATAGGATTTTGATATATAAAGATCTTGGTATATTTCAACTTGTAAAATATGTTTTATTTATATTTACTATAAGTTTGGATTAATGAATGGTTGTAAATGAATAAGTTAGGTAGAATATCTGATTCTCCAAGGCTTGTGCGGGATGGGCTGAGCCTCTTATTTAGTTCATCTTATACGCCGATCATGGTCCGTTTTTGGGTCGTGACAAATTGCTCTTCACTCTTATCTTCGTGTGTTCCGGAGATAGAAGTAAAATGCTATTTATGGTTGAGCTCCACTTTAGCAATCAACTTTCTTCTTGTCATTGATGGATTATGGTATTTGGGACCATTCTGGCCTATTGTTGACTTTAGGGACTATACGAAACTTTTCTAAAACTTTAAAGGCTAATTGGGACATTTAGCAGACAAATCCTCATCGCATTGACTTAGTTGCTCATTTAAATAGAAATTGGGGACTGAATCTAATGTTTGCCTCATGCACTTAGTTGACTCCGTATCTATCTTTATTCCACCTCCTTCATGATTTATTTCCTTCTTCTTCTTCTTCTTTTTATTTTTTTTTATTTTTTCCCGATTTTCTTCTTAATTTCACTCATGATTTTTTTCCTGATTTATTTTTTCTTGATTTCATCTTCCAAATCTTCTTGATTTATTTTCCATACAAGGATTTCAACCTCATAAATTTCTGTATGATGACTATGTTTTGTAAATATAAATTTGCACAAGTAACTATTTTGGCTTTCTTTTAAATAAGGTAATAACTAAATTTGATTAATAAACCGTATTAATAGTTAATTAAGCATAAACAATTGGGTAGAAGTTATGTTTATCATAGGATTGTGCGGGATGGGCCAGACCTATGGTTCGGTTCGCCTTGTGTGCCAGTCATAGCCTAATCCAGATTGTGATATGGCAATTGATTTAAAAAGTGGTATCAAAGCTATTGGGCTCTAGTTTATAACGGTTTAATCACATAGAGTGAAGATCTAGGATGACTTTAATTTGCATTTGAAATTTTTTGAATAAGGCACCATCGTCACCAAGCCATCAAAGTTTAATGGTGCTAAATATGTTCTATGGAAAAATAGGAAGATAATCTCCATCAAGAGCCAAGATATTAAGCTTTTGAAAGTGATAGTGAAGGGTCATAGGATTCTAAGAGACGAGAATGATTTGGTCAAGAAAGAGCTAGACTATAATGATGAAGATCAGAAGCATGACCAAATCTATGCCAAGGCTATGCAACACATTTTGCATGCTCTCACCGTGGAGGAGACCAATAAGGTTTCTTTTTGCAAGAGTGCCAAAGAGATGTTGGAGGGACTTAAGTCATTCATGAGGATATTTCTCGAGCGTAAGAGACTAATATAACATGTTTCTTCATGATTATGACTTGTAAACATGAAGGAAGGAGAATCAATCACTTCTATATGCTTGATAGGTTTGCCAAAATTATGGATGGATTGGCTTCTCTTATTAAGCAAATGGAGGTTAGTGACAAAGTAAAGAAAATCTCGAAGTCACTTCCAAAAGAATGTGATTCACAAGTTATGATAATTATGGAGTCCAAAGACCTCAACAAATTGGAATTTAGTGCTTTCATTAGATCTTTATTAATTATGAGATTATCTTGAAGAAAAAAGTAGAAAGACGAAAGCAAAAACAGAAGAGCATAGCATTCAAGGCCAATGCTTCAATCAAAGAAAATGAAAAGAGTGAGGATGATGATGAGAAGCTTGCCTTATATGCAAAGAATATGAGGAGACACAATTCCATAATGCAAAGAAGGAGAAGAGAGCTCAAGAAGGGATCAAAGGATGAGTAGAAGAAGGGTTCAAGCCATAAGAAGAGGAGTGATGAAGTTTACTACAAATTTGAAAAATCGGGACATTATGCTAACGATTGCAGCTTCAAGCTCAAAACCGTTCTTTGAGAAACGTAAGAACAAGGAGGTTTTAATTGCCACTTGGAGTGATGAAGAGGTGGATGTGAATCTAATGGCAAAGAAGCCGTGAACCTTGCATTTATGGGTAGAAGCTGGTACTTGAGTGATGAGGAAGATAAGTCAATCTCAAATTAAACTCTATGTTTTATAGTTCAGTTAGCATAAGATTCTATTATTGTCATTAGGATTTATTATTTTCAATGCCCCAGATTTTCATACATATAAATTGTTGTCTGTCACTCTATGATCAAAAGTAAGAATATTTGGCATTATTTCATGAACTTTCGTTCTTTTGTTCGTATGGTATCAGAGCGGCACACAACCTAACAGCCTATTCTGATCCTGCGCTATGGCTAAACCATGAGAGACCTCCATTGCTATTACACTGACCACCACCAATGCTCAACCAATTGAACCTTCTTTTCAATCTTGTTTTTCCAAATATTCTCATTATTGATAATAAAGTGACAAACAATAATTTATATATGAACAACTAGGGAAATGAATGTGTGAAAGTAACAAAATCCTATGGCCACCAATGTAGTGCCCGAGCACGAAAATCTTAATAGAGTAAACCCCATACATTGAACAATTTTTGTCACTTAAGTCTACGACATCAACATATGGAAAACACCCTATAAGGAATACAAATATATAATCTATACTATCTATACTATATATATAAAAGTATGGATGTAGAAAATCAAAAAAGAAAAAGTCTCAAATACCCTTAATAAAATACTCTATTTACAATGCTTAAATACAAGTGGAATTTTGAGGCAACAAATCCTAATTCTATTCCAATAACAAATACTAAAATGCATACGAATATTCCTAATTCTATTCTAATTCTATTCCTAATTCTTTTCTTTTATCGTGAACTAAAGCTTCAAGTTTTTTTTTTAATATTATTATTAAGCTTGCCATTAAGGCGGAGGCCAAAAGAATCCTAAATTGAAGCATTTTTTAAAAGCAAAAATCTTAATTATAACCAATTACTATTAGTATAGGGTTTTGAAGTATTACTATTCCTTATTTAGTTACCTATAAATACGCCGAGGAAGCCAATTAATTTTTGAAACTACTATTTCATTTAAACTAAATTATGATTATTAAAATTTTTTATATCTTTCTTTTATAGAATATAGTTATAACCATTGAAATTGCTATAAAGATGTAATATACTCCGTGGAATCTTAAAAAGAAGAAAATAAAATGTCACCAGATTAATGAGAAAAGGTAATCTTAGACCACCTTATATTTTAATTAGGGATATTTTAAGTTTTTTTAATAACGGTTAAACATAACATCTTATCAATAGTTTATACTTGTAGAAAGAAAAAAGGATTTTCTTCATGTTTTGATGTCGTAGCCTTAACTCTTAAGTAGTGAAAATCTCTCTTATAAGTATTCTAGTGGCTTGGTTTTAATAGACCTGAATTATCAAAGAAAATTTTTTATATATTTTTTTACCTATTATAAATAAAATATTAAGGTTCAATTTTAATTTGGCCCTTCATTTACACAATGAAGTTTGATTTAAAAAAATTCTGA
>CAODLS010640150.1:0-27610 GCA_948243855.1 Flueggea neowawraea | reverse complement strand
AATCGTCCAGCCATACGGATTAATATTCACTTGTCCAGAGCTAGCAGCCTCAAAGATCCCATGAAGCTTTCTATCGCTATAGTTGAACAAGAATAATGACAATCCAGGATCAATGTTCTTCACATACATAAAGTGCGGACCCGGTAAGCCTAATCAAATTGAATCAACATCGTCATCAATGCTATCATCATTGTAGAAACCCAGACACTACAATCTTGACCAACATAAGTTTTCCATGGGAATTAAAAGAACAAATACTGACCAAAAAGTTGTTTGGATAAGCATTCTGTAATAGTGTCGTTCTTGCAACCAAATATCACACCTCCAATCTGACTCTTCGTCAAACTCCTGAATGAAGAATTTTTTCCAAAAATTGCAGACTTCGGTCAGCTTCCACCAGTAACAGAATTCTTCGTCTTCTTCCCCATTGCCATCCTGAAACATCATTCATCAAAAAACATATAAAAATACCCATGAGCTAGTCCAGCTAATAAGCAAGTAAAGATTCTTTTTTTTACAAGTAAGCAAAGCAAACACTTGTAGGCCAAATCTCATAGACAACAACTATAAAAAAAATGTAAAATCTTCGAATCTTCACTTAAAAAGTGAATGTAGGAATCCAAAAATAAATAAATAAATAAATAAATAAATTTAAAGAAAACTGTCAGCGAAAATGATCGATTGAAGCACAATCTCAAACACGTGGCACATAATCCATTACTAACACAAACACTTCTTAACTTCGACTGAAATGCGAAGAGTTAAAAAACCGGATGATCGGAGACACTAAACCTTAGAAACGCCGATTATCTGCAACTGAATCTTAAAATAAAAGGAATTAGTGTGAAACGAAGGTGCGTATCTTATCATATCGCGATTAAACAAAGACAGGCGATAGGAATAGAAGAGCAGGGGTAGACAGAGAGAGAGTGGGAAGAGAGAATTACAGTACATTGGTGGTGATGAGCTTGAGCGGTGAGTGACAAAGAGAGGTAGAAGAGAGATAGCGAGTGGGGGTTTGTATCGGAGAGTTACAGTCGAAGCGGGAAATTGGCGTTGTTACGGTTACGTGGCTCGGTTGGGTCGAGGAGCCTAAACCGACTCTTGCCCGGTTCGTATAGGTAAAAAGGCGTGCGCGGTTGGATTTTTGTCCGGTTGAATGCGATTATTTTATGTCATACATATCAATTTGCCAATTTGTGTTCACCTGTCATGTTCATGTCATATTGATATATCCTTTTGACATAATTATACGTGACATAAATACGACATGTTTAATAAATGAGTCAATTTTTAAAACACGTACATGACATGTTTATTAAACATGTTGACATGACAAAATTTAGCACAATTAAATAAAAGGGGTCATAATATGACACATTAATCTACCAACTTACTTAAAGACATGACCCAACCCGACACGTATAATTTATCTAAAATATTGAACAACATCAAATTAATACTAAATACAAATCATTAAAAACATCAAAATATATTCATACAAGACCAAAAAACAATCTGATAACATAAATACATGCATATTGAAACACCACAAGTTATATAAATTAAATCTAAAATTAACGATCTTATAACTTAAATTAAATGGATCTTGCGTGTCAATAAACAATTACTTGTCAACACGCAACATTTTTACATGTTTAAGTTAAATGGGTTAATCGACACATTTAGAACACAAACCCGTTTAAGTTTGGCGTGTCATAAACGTGTCAATATATTTACGGCACAAACTTGTTTATGCCAAATGCAAGGCCTTCTAAGAGCGTGTCATGTTATCTGATGTAATCATATTGTATTAAAAATTGTCACCTCTAGTTATTATCCTCCACAAATTGCTTTTAATTTGTGGTTAATTGTTGGTAAATTGAGTGGATTTAAGCAAGTGAAAGAAAATGCTGCATGCACTTTTTTTTCACTTTCTTATGAACATGCCAATTAAAATTTGACACATCAAAAGTTAATTTTGTTGAATATATAATCACTATAAATAGGACATGCTAATTTTTGATTGAAAATGCTTGAAGAAGTGCAAAAAAAAGTTTTTTTAGTATTCTCTAATGGGTGAATGGTGTATTGCATATTAAAAAGTAAATTTTAATTTCGAGTTTGTTCATACTTTCATCACTTTGTTCTTTTTTTTTATTGGTAATCTAAGTGGTTGCTAAGTTCAACTAATCAAGAAATTACATCTGGAAAATTAACTTCACAGTTTTTGTGTGGTTGGGAAAACAATAATCTAAGAAGAGTGAAATTTTATATTTGGTATGCAACCACATTTCACCACAAAGTTAGATCACAAATGTCAACATACCCTTATCATGAAAATTTTATGATTAGACAATAAGGTTTATCAGGTTACATAGTAAAATTTTGCTTAGATGATGAACAAAAAGGGCACCAATCGCAAGCATCAAGTTGTTTATACAATGCAACACAATTGACGTTTGTGAGTTTATTAAGGCAATCAGAAGGCTTAAACTTAGTATGATTTGCATTTTTTAGTAACTTTTCTAGTAATTAACTTCCCCTCCCCTACTTCCGCATACTAAACAAGGCCTTAAAGATTGCAAATTAAACGAGGTTAATGTCCCAATAAGTGGCATTTGTGAAATGGACGGAAAAAAAAAAAGAACAATTGAGGATTAGCAAGAGTACAATCATTGAGATAAGTGTGGTCTATGTTCTTATAAAGACAGGCCGACTTCTCCTTCATGTCTTCCTTGCATGTCTGGTTGGATCACAACCAAGGCCCCCTTCCTCGCCTAATTCATTTGGGTTTGACCTTTTAGGAATGAAGATCAAGCTACTTGGTCTAGTGACCTAACTGTATATTACTTCCATCAAGATTTCTCATCTGCGATCTATTTGTATACTCCATAAAGTATTACCAATATGCAAACAGCTTTTATTTAGTGTTTGTTTGGCTCAAATAGTCAATTTCAAAAAAATTAAGTTCTCAAAAAAAAATTTATTGATTTCCTCTTTAGTAAATTACTTTGACTCATACACTTGCTCTAAACCAAACATATCATTTTTTTCCATCACTTGTAAAAAAGTTATCCTTCTTTCGTACACTTCCTTGTTACTAAACAAAGACTTAATAATTACCTAAAACAAACGTCTAACTAGCTATGCAATTGTGATTGGATTTTAGAGAATAAACTGTTTTAGCAGAATCTTAATGTTGAAGAACGAATTTATTAAATTATGAATAATTACAGTTGTAAATTAATACAATTTAGCGGTCGTGCAATTTTACTGTTTATTTCTTAGGTAGATTTTTTTAGCATAATACAATATGCTTTGAAAAATATGCATTATTCGCTTTATTTTTTATTATATAATTTATTAAATTTATCAAAATTTAATAAATTTAGTGAATATAGGAAACTAACAACCGCCATACGTACTTACCTGGAACATGAAGTGTGGAAAGGGCGGAAGAAATAGGAAATATTATTGCACCTGAATCAATCAAATCGTTCAATCGCATCAACTCTTTTAGCTTCATTTTAATACACCAAATGATGGTCATGTGGGATTTTGCTTCCCTATTTTCAGAGCCATATAGGTCGTTTCCTTATGGATTGGTCATTTTCTCATGGATTGAATTTAGGACTTTGTTTTTTGTAAAATCTACCCACAAATAGATTCAAAACCTTTGTAAATCAACAGTTAATTGTCGAGATTTAATCGGAGATATTTAGAGAATTGAACCAATGTCTTTGTGAAAATTAGCTTGCATGGTAGGGTTGAAAAGAGGAATTAAAACCCGCTAAGCAATAATAAGAGGAACTCAAACACATCACTCAGCGTTTCCTAATTATTTGCACATTTAATGATAAAGTAAAAAAATATGATAGGTCTTTTAAAACGTGAATAGTAATACAAAAATAAATTTACCTAAACAATCACCATACGATAATGGTACTTCCATCTCTTTTTTGTTATAATTAAGGATCAATTATAGTTACACGTGACCTAGATATAGCAATTACAGCTATATGTGGCCTTGTTTCAAAATTTTAAATAGAAATTTTGAAAACTCCAACGTACACTACTAACATCATAAATTACAATTCATGGTTCTAAACACAAAGAAACAGAGCAATCCAAACAGAACATAAAATTAAATCATATATCTCTCGATCTCTCTTCTTTCACTTTCCCTCTCTGTCTTTCTGCTTTCTATTTTGAAGGTTGGAGAAAGATCGGGGTGGTTTGACTGATTTTGTACGGACTTGTCAATAAGTAGAATAGAGAGGATAAATGTATGTCCCTTATTCTATTTTTTCTTTGTTTATTTTGAGATTTTATTTGAAAATTTAAATGATGAATTTGTGTTTTTAGAGAAGTCAAAGAAAGAGAGGTTAAAAAAGCTGAGTATTTTTAATAGAGCTAACACTTGAAGCTGCAACTAAAAATTAAAAGTGGTTGTGACGTGGCTTTGGATAGAGAATTGGAGCTCCACTCACATACAACTTTTTTATTAACTACTTCTAGTAGTAAGAGATTTAAGTTTTTTAAGACTTGTTTAAATTACATTTAGTGTCTGCTCATTATATATTTGTTTAATATTTATAAGTTCTACATATTTTATAACTTGTTTAAGATTTATTTAGAATTTATTTTGTATTTGCTTATTGTATATTTGTTTAATATATATAAGTTCTATATATATTATAATTTGTTTAAGACTTATTTAAAATTTATTTAGAATTTATTTAGTATCAGTTCATTGTATATTTGCTTAACAACAAATCAACAACAAATTAACGATAAATCAACAACGAACTAATAACAAAAATCAACAACAAACCAACCACAAAACGACGTTGTGAATTAAAGTAAATATAACGGAGATTGACGGCGTGAAATAAAAATAACAGAACCGTTAATTAAAAAGATGACACTATAAATAAACAATTATGAAAACGTGAATCTATAATATATATAAGCTGATTATATGGAACAAATATTGTATAATAAAGAGGGTAAATCTTGTAATTTTTACTATAATTAATAAGCTTCATTTAACAAAAGAAAGATTATGGGCCGATTCGGATTAACGGTCTGTGCAGCAGTTCGATGCATTTTCACATCGCTAAACTCTCGAAATATTAGTAAAAACGTGCGTTTTGACTAAATAATTGCAAAGTTGCACTACCAACTTTTGCAGACGAGCATACAACCCACATCACCTCTCAACTCATATATACTTTCAAACACAAATCAAATATAAAACTAGCTATTAGATCATTACAAACTTGTTAGGACACTGATAATCTGATATATTGAGATCGTATTTATTTAGTAATAAAAAGATTTGAGTTGTCACTCCCTCTATTTGTTTCTTGTTCATTATATAAAATCTATGAAAAAAAATCAAATCTATCAAATTTATTTTATACAAGCATCGCTCTTTTATTATGCAAAATCTATTTCACCTAATTAACTTTTTTATTTTGCAACCTACTTGAATAATTTAACGCAAACATCTAAAAACTAAGAACAAATTAATTTGACAATAGAAAGTGCCATGGGGAAAGAAATTCAGCCATGATAAGACAACACTTCTGCTTCGACAATTTATTACCATCCTGTTCCACGATGTACGAATTCTGAATTTTTTTATCCTGTGCCTTTTTAAACGTCTGGAAATCAGGAGCAACAACGACCCATTTCGTCACACAGTGTAATGAGTTCATGTGACAAGGCCACAAAGTCAGCACACTCATCCCCATTTTCACACACAAAGTTTCGCAATTTGTTACTTCTAGTGGAAACCAACTGAGGAAATTGCAGTTGCCCAGTTGCCACTTTGGTTCTCTTGGAAATTAGCTATCATCATATAGCTCCCCTTCAAGGCTCTAGCAAATTTGTATCCCAGCCAAACA
The DNA here is from genome assembly GCA_948243855.1 of Flueggea neowawraea. Taxonomy (NCBI): domain Eukaryota; kingdom Viridiplantae; phylum Streptophyta; class Magnoliopsida; order Malpighiales; family Phyllanthaceae; genus Flueggea; species Flueggea neowawraea. The sequence continues at coordinate 21,695 of CAODLS010640150.1, read as the reverse complement.
TTAATATGCAGTACAGTATGTTTATTTGCAGCATATTAACATAACATATTATATATTTAACTTATTATAATTCTCTAATGATGTATCATTTTTTCTATTTTTCATTATACAATCTGTATTTGTTATAATCACTTTAATCTATTAAAATCAAACACTATAAAAAAATGTATAAAAGTGCTGATTAAAGTTGTCCAAAATGCACTCATTAATCTTTTAGATCAACTCTATTTGGATTTAGGTTGAGATTAAGAAAGAAAACAAATCTGTTTGGATTTAATGCAATATGGGATAAAAATTGTTGACAGTAGGTAGTAGCTACTATATAAGGGTAATGCATGGAGTGGGCGGGACAAAAAGAAGTATTGGTTCAGGCCAGTTCAGAAGTATCTTTTGACTAGATTGGTTTCATGTTTCGGGAAGATTCAGCACTGTTTGTCTCTATCTGGTGTGTGCCTTCATTCACGCTGGTTCCACCACCAACATTTGGCCATTTGGGTTTACACAATTATCAGATTTGGGCTTTCTTTGTCATGTAAATTTTGGCTTTGTTTTTATGCCTTATGTGTATTATCAGTGTTGGTTTGTGATAAATTGAGTAGTAATTAATTATAAAAAGAGATTGTAGACTTGTTAATATTGAATTGAATTTTTTGGTTCAAGAATTTAAGCCATGTTAAAATATTATTAAGGCATGAGATAAATTCAACTGGTTGGTAGATTGATATGCCGAATTAATCACATGAGAATGTGATTGGTGGAAACAAGAAGTGGTAATTACTTGATGCATTACAAGCACTTTCTGTTATTTGTTCCACACAATCTACTTGTACTTATTACACATACATTTTTATGTATTTTCTGATACACTTTTTTTATTTTTTTAATTCATGATCTCAACTTTTTAAATACACAAAAAAAAATTGATACACGATCTTTGTTTTATAAACATTTAGCTTCTCTTTCAAGTTCTCAACATATAAACTCTCTCTCTCTCTCATGATTCTATTTCATTATTTAGCTTCTTCTTCAAGTTCTCAATATATAAATGCTCTCTCTCTCTCTCTCTCTCTCTCTCTCTCTCTCTCTCTCTCATGGTTCTGTTTTATTATTTATATTCTATTCTAGTTCAGATCTCAACATATAAATGCTCTCTCTCTCTCAATTGGTTGCGTGCCTCACATTCTCTCTCATGGTTGTGTCACAGGATGCATGTTAAGTAGTTAGATATGTACTTGAAGGAGAAGCTAAAGAGAGTAATGGAAGTGGCAGCACCGGAGGGGAAGAAAGAGGAGAAGAAAGAGGTGAAACAGAAGATAAAAAAGATAATAAGAAAGATAACAACAGTGAGAAGAAAGAAAGAGAAGTGAATGCGGAGGAGGAAGTAGCACCACCGGTTGTGGCAGCAGCGGACGGAGGAGCAAAAGAGTTGGCAAGAAGATTGCGGGCAAGAGAAAGCAAGAGTGAAGTCGCAGGTGAGTTAGAGAGAGGAGAGAGAAAATGTTGTTTATAAATAAATAGATCTGAATTTTTATATATTATTGATTTGTTGTTGGTACCTTTTTTATATATTGTTTTCAACATATAAATAACATACAAATAACATATAAACAATGTATAAACATATTTTAAACAAGTTTGAAAAAATGAATACGTTTTAATCAAATTCTAAATAATTTTTAAACAAGAAACAACGTATAAACAAGTTTTAAGCAATAGTGAAAAAATGAACGGATTTTAATCAAATTCAAAACAAGTTTTAAACAATAAACAACATATATAAATAACATACAAACAACATATAAACAAGTCCGAAAAAAATGAAGAGATTTTAATCAAATTCTAAACAAGTTTTAAATAAGAAACAACATATAAACAGCATACAAATAACATATAAACAACATACAGATAAGTTTTAAACAAGTCCAAAAAAAAATGAATAGATTTTAATCAAGTTTTAAACAAGAAACAACATATAAGTAAGTTTTAAACAAGTAAAAAAATGAATAGATTTTAAACAAATTATAAACAAGTTTCAAACAAGATATAAACATGTCCAATAAGACCTTGTTGTTTGTGATCTATATATGAAGTTCACTGGGAGAATGTAAATTATGAAATCTAGAGAAAATATGTTGAATTTTTCTGTATTGAGTTCAAAATATATCTTTTTTTTATTTTATATGGATTTGTTGCTGCTTGTTCACGATTCCAATATCTTTAGGAAGCAGAATAATTGGAAATCGAGGGAGATTTTGTTCGATTTCATGTTTTTTCGGATTGCTATGTTTTCGGTTTTTGTTTTTTCTGGTTTGCTTTGTTCTGCGTTTTTTCTCAGTTCGTATCATTGTAATATTAATAAGTGGCACCGCCCGCTCTAAATTTCGTTTTCCTGGGCCAAATTTAGAAAGTGGGCCACATGTTCTTGTAATATATTATTATGGAATCCGTCAATTTGTATTTGGCCTAAACAAGAATGGGATGGTTTGTGATTGGTGGAAGTTGGTTTGGTGGCCACGGAAACAACAACCCATGTTTTGCTATTTTGGTTCGTGTAATTAAATTAGAACGTGAATAGGAGTATGTTTAGGGTTTCCTTAGTCTATTATGAGTAGAATTTCATGTAATACCATATATAAGTGACTTGAAAAATTCTTGTAAGTCTTTTAGCCTTTTTTTAAGAGAATAAAGAATGACTCATTCTCTTTGTCTGTAGACGTAGATCGAATTGATCGAAACACGTAAATCATTGTATTCTTATGTGTAATTGTAATCTCTAAGTTATGTTCTATCTCCTGTTTTATTGATACTTGTAAACTTGATGATGAGTAATAAAGTAGAGAGATAGTTTGTCTTTTGAAAGCCACAATACAACTAAAACAAACAAGCCAGTAGTTCTGGTGGATTTTTGCTAATTACATGATGATCGTGTATAGAATGATGATGAGGTGACTCGATGGTGTGTGTTTGGACTAGGTGTTACCGTTAAGAGGTTTCGTTTGACTAAGACTGATGCAATGATATATGAGACAAGACGAGGCCAACCAATCCATTAAGTCGAATTTTTTCCACACAATCAATTTGAAGTAATTAGTGATGAGAGGTAGTGGAGATTGAGCCATTCTGATGCCCCTAAGGGCGTAATTGGTTTTATCTTAAGAATCTCAGTGGAGGTTAATACATGATTCTGAATACAAGGGAACGGGCCTTATAATATTCCTAGGACGTGCTCTACATCAATTACCAACGCGACACACATTTCATGCCCAATCTCTGCGACCCACTTAGCACATGGTAGTCCCTTAATTTGCCCCCCATTTGACGACTTAAATCTTCATTTAACAGACAATATCACCACCAATATAATCATTATGAGACACCGTATCTATATTTGTAAGAAAGTAATCTGCCAATAAATTTGTAGTGATTAACATATTGATTTTTAAATGTTCAAAAGACGGTAAGGAATGCTAGCTCTAACTCATAAAATGTTTTTCTTTTGATCAGTAATTTCATTTGTTTTTATTGAAATTGAACTATGCTAAACAATTTTAGTACCAATGAGCTATACATACATCAGTGGTTATCTAGTAGCTAACAACATATTTCTTTAATAACTTCTTGGAAGACAATATAATACTCTGAAACTTCTCGGTAAGTTCTTTCATGATAATCTATAATTCCTAATAAATTTGAAAAACTAAGGTTGATCTAAAGAAAAAACTTTAGTAATGTGGTCAAGCAAGAAGATACTTGATGTTCTCACTTTATTAATGTCGACGATTAATCAAAAAGTTTTCGTGTCATCTTTTCTTGCACAATCGACTTTTGTGATTTTAATGAGCTGTATTTCTTGCATGTTTTGGACTTAGTCGTTATGGTGGGACATAAATGCCGTTAAAAGCTTAGAAGATTCATAAGCACAACGTTTGAGACTCAATTCTCTGATTGAAGACAGGTATTGCTTTCATGTTCATCTAGCAAATTATTTCCATTTAACTCTCAAAAACTTCTTCAAAATACATATACACCTCAAATAGCAATAAATACTTTTGAAATTGAAGAACTTACATAAATTGTGAAATAATTTTGATACATGTCGTAAATACCAACGGACTTGTAGTTCATTAGTATTGAAGCCAATTTAAATATTACAGATGAAATTCAATTATTAATGGAAGTAATTAAAATGACTTCCAAAAAAAATGTTGGAGTTTGAAGCATCTCAAAATGAATAGATATCGATCAAATAGATACAATATGAACCCGTAAAAATAGACATAAAAACCTTCATACCTACTGATTTAGACGAAAAAAATTTCCAACTTTTTAGAGTCTATATAATCAATCAGTCAGGGCTAATTCATACATAAATGTTTTGCTAATTTAATTAGCACATACATTAGTAAGAGTAGCTATGTAAGATCATTTCATGGATCATTTAATTTGTACTGGTTTCTCTTATAACAAAGATAATTACATGGATTGATGTCTTGTTTGATCTGAGCTACAAGACACAACCAATTAATAAATAAGCAAAAACAGAATGTTGCTGCACTGAAGTGCCAATCTGCAAATTTTCTTTTTTTATAAAGAACACACAATTCACTCTTGAAAAGAAAAATTGAACAGTACATGTTTCTCTATTGCTAGAGCTGTCCAAGTCAGGGTGTTCTTTTTGTTTGTAAACAGGGAAACTGTGTCCTTAGTTATTCTTTTTGATTTTCCAGTGCTTGAAATTTTTTGGTATGTGGTAAAAAACAGAATAAATTGGTATATTAAATACATTTTACAATGAAAAATAATGTAATATTTTGCTTATTTCGGATAATTATTTTGGTAATTTTTATTTTTTATTATTATTAATTATTAATTTTTTATTTTAATGATCGATAGGTTAATTTTGTACTGTAGATGTTAATTGGGTAATTAATGAGGTTTTGGAAGTGATTAGAGTTGATTAATTAAATGAGATTTGATCAAAAATTGAAAGAAAATTCGGAATGATAGGAAGAGGGACGACCGTACGTCTGTGTCGGTGATCCAATCCACATGTCGTCTGGCAGGCGTGTGTGCTGTCGTTCGGTGTCAAGCTACGGGAAACGATGCGTCCTTCAGTAGACTTGCTTCTGTCGTCCGCGTCACGCGTGCGTTGTTTGGTGTCAAACTGCGTGTCGGTGGCGTGATCAAACATGTCGTCCGCGTCTCAGGGCTGTCGTTCGGTGTCACTGGGCAACAATTTCTCTCTTTTCTTTTCTTCCTCTGTCAGAACAACCCATGTCATGCCCATTCCGCAGTCCCTTTTTTGTCCTTTTTAAGTCAACTACACGCCATTTCTGCCATTCACTCCAACTCTCTTTCTCACTTCAGTCTCTCTCTTTCGTCTCTCTCTCTTTCTCTTCGTTGTCGTGCATCTTCTTCTTCAACCTTGAGGTAAATTTCAACTTCAAGACTTGTTTCTTTACTTCCATTTACTATTTTTGCATCAGTTGTGATTGTTGAATATCCATGGTTGTTGTAGCGTCGGTTTGGTATGATTTGGGTGGATTTGTGTGGCTTTGTGTTGAATGGCTTGGAGTTCTTGAATGAGTAAAATTTGGTTTGAATGATTTTTGGGTTTATTAAGGAAGAAGGATGATGTTTTTGATTGGTCAAAATGATGAAGATTTCGGGTTGGTTGAGCCGAAATGATTATGGACGGATTGGTTGAGTCGGAATGATTTTGATTGTTGAAACTCAATTCTGGAGAATGAAAGAATAGATGTGATTAATTTCGACGTTGTGATATTTGACAAATACTTGAATTGTAATTTGGGGAGAGTTTGAGCCAAAGTTGTGATTTTAAGGAATTAAAGCTAAAAATGTAATTTTAGAAAATTGGAGGATTTAATAATAAATTTTAAATACTTGGAGGGTTAATTTATAAATTTTGAAAAGTTGGAGACTATGTTGTAATTTTTTGGGGCCTTAGGGACTAAAGAATAATTGAAAAAGTGCAAGGGCAAAATTATAATTTTACCTAGATATCAATTTTCGAATCGAGGGCGATTAATGCGATGTCTAGCGAGTGTTAGCACCTGCATTTGCATTTCATACATTTAGTACTATCACAATACCACATTTTGATATTTGTTCTATCTGTAATTGTTCAGTTTCATATTCCTGTCAGCGAGACCAGTCACCTGCTAGTGGCGTTTGATTAGATCTTTAGTTTCAGATTACAGGTAAGTGAAATGACAGCTTCAGATACATAGGTTGTGTCTTCAGACTCTGTATGTAGTTTTTGTTGTGTCTGACTATGATCTGAACTTGGACTAATAAGTATTTGGCTAATTAATAATCCAGATTATGTGATTACTAATTTACAAAATTTCTATTTCTGCTATGTAATATTTATATATGGTATATATAAATAATTTCTGTTGCAAAATAGTTTATATTTTGTATGTTCGTCTGTTAATATTATTCGTATATAATATTCTAATATGAGACACCTAGTTACGGGGTACGTAACCTTTGGTATACTAATACTCTGTCAAGGCCCTAGTTACCGGGGTAATGGGTGACCGTATATTCGGCCAGATACATGCTTTATGTTGTCTGGTGGCAGAGTCCATATTATTATTATGTCTGTTCTGGTCACATATTTTGACTCTGATATATATATATATACATACATCTGATACTGTCTAACTGCATGTTATATATCTTTGGTGCGAATGCTTTGGTGAAATGATTTTCTGAAAGCTATATGTATGTAGTGTGTATATTATATGGTATCATTGTGTATACGTATGCTGTATATTTTTAAATTATTTTCAAAACAATTTATGTGAGACCTGAAGCTAGTCTGAAGTGTCTTTTCCTCACTAGGGATTCTTACCCCTTTTATTCTTTTGTCTATCTGTAAATCTATTTTTCAAGTGATATTTTTGACACTCAGCAACTGTCAGGCACCTCGATCCCAGTGAGACATTTTTGATATAGTGAGTGCCTCTCATCCGAGCTCCACTTTTGTTTTTGTTATTAGAGCTCCACATCGGGTTGTTATTAGGTTACTAGGCAACATTTTGTATTTTGAGCTTTGACTTTACATTTACTCTATTAAATTTATATTCATTTTATATAAATAAATACTTTCAGTATAAAATATTTTTCTAATTATTAAATACTTGGATTAATGAATAATTTTGGGTAGAATATTTGTATTTCTGAGGTTTATGCGAGATAGGCCGAACTCCCTTAAACGGATCACTTTATACCGATCATGATCCAAAAACAGGTCGTGACAAATAACATGTTTTCTTAAATAACAATATTCTTAGCAATTATGTTAATTTTTCTTTCTCTTTGCATTGAACAATAAGCTTGTTACTTCTTAAATATTTTTTAATTCAAATTCCTACCATTATTGTTTTAGGACTATTTTATTTATTCCCATCAGAAATCGACATAACTCTAATATTAATAAAATATTAACACTCAACTAACAATTTATCATTAATTAAAAGGTAATTTAATATGGTGATTTTGGTGTATTAGTTTTTTAATAAATTATTTTATTTATTCCCACCGACATAACTCTAATGCTAATAAAATATAAACTCATTAATTTTAATGTATTAATATCTTCTCAATCTGCAAATAAAAACACAACTGTTAAGGCATTGGTAAACCTTTTGGAGACTGATGATTAAAGATAGGGGTGTTGCGGGTTTCGGAACCGCCGGTTCTTGTTTGTCAAATGTGATAACCGGAACCAAACCGTGGTTTCCACGGTTTAGTCCAGTTCTGGTTTAGGTTCTAGTTTTGACCTATTTTGATCGGTTCAACCGCCGGTTCGGTTCCCTCTTTTCTTTTCTTTTTTTCAAAATTTTGTTTTTAATCCATTTTTTTATCCCGTCAATTTTGTTTGGTTTGTAAATTTTGTTATATTCAATAATTAACTATAGTACCAATAATACATTTTATTCTAAAGAATTTTTTTAATAATTTTCAAACAAATTACTATTCTACTAGTAATTATATCACATAATTTTAAACAAAATTAGAAAAAAAGACTCATTAAATTTTATTAGATGACTCACTTGTGGCGGATGAATATCGTGGTTACAATACCACATTTAATTATATAATATAACTATACAACAATTAACAATATATGATAAATTAAAATATAAGTAAAAAAGAAAAAAAAACTAAACTAACTATCGTCGTTGGAGTCGGAAGTGTTTGTTGTTGAAGCAGCATCAAATAACACCTTCGGAAGATGATGAATGGAGTTGGTCTTGAGTCATTTGAAGCGCCCTCGACCAATCATCAACACAAACTTGAGCTTCCAACGCCTCGGGAGCTAATCTCGATCTCTTAGAATCTAAAACGTTGCCTCCACTACTAAAAGTTTGTTCAACCGCCACGGTAAAGGTGGGAACGACTAGTACTTGGAGTGCAACCTTCGAAACGGTAGGAAATGTCATCTTGTATTGCTTCCAAAAATCTAAAATCTGAAAATCACCACCAACCTAAAAAACAGTGGTTAGATAAACTTCAAACTCGTTATGAGAGCTTAAAGAACTCCTTGGTTTTTTTTGACAATCCACTATCAATTTGGATTCCACAAACAATGATGAGGAGGATGTAGGGATAGGTGGAAGTGAGAATGAATCAGATTCATCATTTGAACAAGTAATATAAAAAGATTCTAATAATTCATTTATTAAAAGACTAACTTTAGTAACAATTTGTAAAACATCAATATCATCTTCATTTTTTAATCCTAACAATGAATAATAAGTTTTCAAAATATCTTTCAAAAAATCAAATTTGTTATTAATCTTAGGATCAAAAATAAATGCAACAAGATAAATATCAGGAATAAATTTAAAATAATTTAACCATTTCAATTTCATTTGAAGGATGAAATATTGAATTTCTTCAATTTTCTTGCCCTCATTAAATACATCAGCTATGTTTAGTGCTTGTTCGAAAAACTCATGCGAAGTAGGTTTATAAACATGACTAAAAAAATTAGCGGTACTATTAAAATATTGTAAAATTTGCATAATTTTTTCACAAATATTCCAAGTAGTAGGTAAAAGATTACTACTTGGAATATATTGAGAGGCAAAAGAACATAATAAATTTTTGTAATCAATAGATTGAGAAAGTAATTTGAAAGTCGAGTTTCAACAGGTACAAACATCTTTTGCAAAACGTTTTGGTTGTTTACCATTTTGAATACAAAAATTTGTCCACTTTCGTTGGGTCTCAGGGCGAACCCACATATAAGAAAAAACATTTTTCATTGGTTCAATATAAACATTCATTGCTTGTAAATCATCTTGAACACATAAATTTAAAATATGACAAATACATCGTATATGAAAAAATCGTCAACCAAAATTCAATTGACAAATATTTTTTAAATCGTTAACACAAGCATTATTAGACGATGCATTATCAAATGAAATTAAAAAAATTTCTATTAACCAACCTATATTCTTCTAAAATATTATGAATTAATCTACAAATATTTATTGCGGAATGAGATTCATCAAAATATCTATATGCTAAAACTTTTTTTTGCAAAATAAAATTCTCATCAACCTAATGACATGTAATGCCCATATATGAATGCGTCAAAGTATGATTACTCCAAATATCGGAACAAATAGAAACATTTATACCATTTAATTAAAAATAATTTACTAATTCCTTTTTTTGGTTTTTATACAATTTAAGTAATTTTTTTCTAACCAAATATCTAGTAATTGGTTTAAAAGTCAGTTGGCAATGTTCTTTAACCCATTTATTAAATCCTAACTTTTTAGCAAAACTAAATGATAAATGATCAACAATAACCATTTGGGAAAAATCCATGCTAGATTCATCATGATTATAACGAAATAAACTAGGTTGAGAGGAATAATAAGCAAACCCAGTTAGTTGCATTTGTCCTCTCGCCATTCCCATTTTTTCTGGATGCTTGGTTATTATATATTTTTGAAATGTTCCATAGCCCCCTTTATGTTTGAAAGAGTACTCCTGCGAACAATAATTACAAAAATTTTAAATTGTTTATCACCACTAGAAATTTTCTTAAAATAAATTTTAAAAATATCAGAACTAGAAACTCTTCATCCCTCTCCCCCTCATCTCCTTGAGTGGAAATTGGTTGAGTTTGACTCTCTTGAGTTCCAATATTTTCAACTTCAAACTTTCAAAATTTCTATTTCCACCAAAATTTTCCATTACTCCAAAATAAATATGCAAATATTAATTAAATGTAATGAAATAACAAAACAACTAAATTAAACTATAGTAAAAAAGTAGAAAGAATTTGAAAAATGTAATTGCAAAAAATAACTTTGAGAAATATAGAAAACATAATTGCAATAATAAAATGTATAAATAATTAATAAGAGTAATTATAGCAAAATGAATTTTTGAGAGAGTGAGAGTGTAGAAGAGATTGAGATTGAGAGAGAAAAATTTGTGTAAAATTAGTAAGAATGGGGTGGGGGTATTTATAGAGTTGAAAAAATAAAAAAAAAACAAAAAAAATAAAAAAAACAGTTGGAACCGCCGGTTCTAACGGTTCAGTAACCGGCGGTTCAAATCTCCTGTTCAAGCCGCCGGTTGAATCGGCTGTTCAACGGTTTCTTAAAAGGTGGAATCGGAACTTAAACCGTAACCATCTAGTTTTGGTCGGCCGATTCCGATTTCGGTTCAGTTTCGGTTTTGACCAGTCCGGTTCCGCGGTTTCGGTTTCAATTTTACAACTCTAATTAAAGGTAATTTAATCAAGAAACAAGGTTGTGCACAAGTCAAAAAGGAAATGTGCCTCAGAGCAGAAAAGAGGAGATTACTATGATAATTTATAATTAACATGAAACATTTTCTCTTGTTTCCATGTCTTTTGTAACCTGTACTTTAAATGTTTGCTTCTAACACTAGACATCCTGAACAAATCACAACCATCAACCATGATGGAAGTGGATATTTCTGTACTTGCTGAAACATGTGAAACCCTAAGTATATAAAATTATGATGACGATTATTATGATGCAAATGGAAATATTTCACGCCTGTTCATGATTTTTAACAAAAGATTATGCAACATGAAATTTGATTAGTACATATCAATTACAGAGAAAATTCATAATTACATTCACCTGGTGGTGGTATAGTAATTAGATGTACTTTCACTAAACTACCAATTATGTTAGATTTGAGTGATTTTAGGGCATTCTTTATTTATCATTTGGACAATTTTGGTCTTTCTTTTGTCTATAAAAAAAGAAGAAGAGGGGGCAATCAATAATATCATATCCATATCAGGCATAACCATGCAAATCCTCCTTTGTTGTAAAATGTTTGAAGAGTCATAATTGAGTTTGGCGGGAACCAAACTTCGTCACTATAGCATCATGACTGAGACTAAGGAAGCAATTGAATTACGATGTCTTAGACTCGTCTTATAAGGGGTTATATAACTGTCAAGAACATTCCTCCCAAAGAATTAACCCATGTCACACATCAAGGCTCCATGACCCTTACCATTAGACTACGACCTGTAATTATTTTTTTGTTTAAAAAATTTGACATTGGTGTTGTAGTGATCATGAACATTAATTCTTTTCATATTTAGTTTTAAGTTGCTTGAATAAAATATGTTTGTTTTTTATATGGTTTAATATACATTTATTTGAGGTAAATTAAGAGATGAAATATGGAAGTAGCTTATGGATTGGATCAATTTATTAAATTATATAGTGAGGAATGGACAGATCGAAACATATTTGTAGAACCACAACATGTGCTTAAATAGTAAGTAGCACATTAACGTATTGTAAATCCACCCAATTTACTAAATCTGCAATGCATTATATAACTCTTACTAAATCCACCCAATTTACCGAATTTGCAATGCATTATAGAACTCTTATAAGTCTACCAATAACAATTATCAGTAGTAGAAAAAAAATTCAAATGGTTACTTCTATTAAAAATTGCTACAACTAATCAGTACTCCTTTTACTTCCTTCATTTGATAAAAAAAAGGATGATTTTGTAGTCTAGATGATGAAAGATCCCTGTAGTGTCATACTCCTACATTATCTAAAAGTCGAGACCAATGGTCGCTTATAAGTACATTTCTCATTCAAACTACTGAGGAGCCTTTTTCTGAACAAAACCATGAGGATCCATGAACTCAGAGCGAACAATACATTAGTGGATGAGCCTAGCGTGCGGACATGACCCATAACAATTGGTGTCGTATGTTGGGACTCAAGCGAAAAGCCGTCGAATTAAAGTTGTGTTCTCAAGCTCCTTAACCTCGACTGGAGGGCTATTGTAGTGTCATACTCCCACATCGCTCTCCTAAGAGTCAAGGCTAATGGTCGCTTATAAACACCTTCTTTCCTCAAATAACTGAGGTGCATTTTCTTAGACAAAATTGTGATGATTCATAAATCCAGAGCGGACAATACCTCAGTATATGAGCCTAGCGTACGGACATGGTCCACATCAATTCCTAAAGAAACACGATTTTTATAACTAATAGGTTCCTTTTAGCCTATTTGCATATCCAAGAGACCCACATTTTTTAATTTGGGAGTAAAAAGCAAGGCTATTAGGGTGGTGAAATGGTTTAGTGGTCCAAATTATACAACAGTCTAATTGCACAAACACAAGTTCAATCGGATCCCAAAAAATTCCCATAAATTCTGATCCCCCTACATTACAAATGCCATTTTTTTCTCTTTATTTATTTCCAGAATCCAATGTAAATATTCTGGCTTTCCCTTAAAAGTGGGGCCGAAAGTTTGCCCTGAGGTGCTTCTAGTCCATTTTTCACATTGTTTATATTAAAGTCACATTTGTTAAATTGATTCTTATGTAAGAAACATGACTGTAATCCTTATCAGAATAAAAATTAAGATGTAAAAATTGTCAGAATAAAACTGATTGCATTCTAAAATTTTGTTTCATGGGTGTTAGATTTTAAGCATATTGATATAATATATTGTGTTTTCAGTATATTGTAATTTTTAAAATATGTATCAATTTTTTTATTTTTTATTATGTAATATATTAATCTGTAATATGATTTTATTATCTATTATTCAAACTACTAAAACCAAATTAAAAAGTGTAATTTTGTCTTTTCATATGTTATTAAAACATAGAAAATAATACTAAAATAAATATTTTAACAAACGCTTGGATTTTAAAGAGATTGAAATGAAAGGAGGCTAAAATAAATAACTAAGAAAAGTTGTCATGATATAAAACAAAGAGTGGAACCTGCAAATGGAGGAAAATGAAATATGGGAGCTTATGTAACAAATGTTGATCCAAATCCGTAAGAGGTTGACAGGACGTTACCCACACCAATCATTTTCTGCTTGGATTCCACCATCAATGCATCTTCTAATTTATTTTGAAAACGACTTTAATTTCCCAATTATGGGCTTCACTCTACAATAGCATATTCTCCCCTTTTTTATCCTTAAAAATCTAAGCCTTTGTTTTGCTTCAAATGCTCTATTTACTGGAAAATAAATTTAAGGAATTTGGTTATTGATTCTCCTCAGTAAAACTTTGCACCTATTTCCAAGTTCTAATAAAACAATACCTTCCAAAAAAAATAACACTTTTTTAATACACTTTCATCCACCAAGCGAGCGTTAAAATCAAAAACACTAATAAGTTTAGAAACAACCAATTTGATAAATTAAAAAAAAAACTAATTTGATAAATCACAAATTTTATTGAAACTGTATGACAAATTATAAATTGAATAACTATAATTTTAAATAATTTCAACGTTGGGACAACTCTAGTCGCACTAAATTTAAACATTCAATTAATACACCAAATCCGGGTAAATCTATGTAAACAACATAATTAATTTGACCTTGACGGACGGTCATAATTATGTGATGGACGGTCGAATTATTTTCAACTGGGCAGTAAAACAAGAGAGTATGTTTGAACTTGAATTTACTCAACAATTGAATGAAGTTTCAACTTCTATTAATTTGACCACTAAACTGATGAGTGTAGCTGCAACCACTCAAATTAATTGTCTTAAGAAACAAGTTTTTTTGTTAGATTGATGGAATTTGGTCCCAAAGGGGCATTTAAGATTTGTGTCCCAAATGCTTCAAACTCGTTTTATTGAAGCAAAGATCGATATTCTTGAGTTGAATGAAGATTGAGGTTGACACAATTTGTGGGCTTAATTACCTTTTTCAGTGCTCACTTTATGAAAAGTAAAATTGTTAGATGAAGTATCATCTCAACTATAATACGTGACCACAAACTTTATAAAAAGGGGTAAGTTTATATGAGGACATTGATTTCTTCTACCTCACATTTGGTTTATGACGATCAATAAAATAGAACTTGGGTTATCTTTTACTATGCCGCATTTTTCATATCGTTTGGGAATTAAGACTAAAGATTGTTTATAAAAAAAATTTTCCTCACAAATTAATGTGTCGAATTTTGAAAGACAAAACAGTCAAAGCAAATAATAAGACTAAAACAGATAATACATCAATAATTAAAAATAAAAATAATTCTAAAATTAAACGAAAATAATATAGACAATCTATTTATTGTTTTCCCTACGGATAAATCCAGTAATTTTCTTACATTGAAGTCAAGCCGGATTTTCGGCCAGTTCTGGTCTAGCATGTCCGGTCCGATTTTTAAAGCAATTGCATTTAAATAAACCACTTCTCTCAGAGTACAAGCCAAAATCGCGGCCTAAACAGACGCCCTCTCCTTCTCTCTGCTGCCAAACTTGCAGCTTTATCTTTCGTGTTCTGTCTGGTTTTTGCTTCTTGTTTTCTCGCTTTTTCACTCTCTTCTACTTCTAAATACTACAGAAAATGAGCCAAATTATTAGGTGTTTAATTAAATAAAAATTTATTTATAACTCGATTTGTTAATTGAATTTGAATAAGATTTTAAATTCAAATTAATAAACGAGTTGAGCTTAAATATTCAAAAATTCGGTTCGAAAAATTAGCCAACAGACTCGTTTATATGTTTATGAATAATGTTCATAAACAAACTCGGTTATAAACTAATTTATATATATATATATGTGTATATGTATATATAAATGTATATATGGTTTAAACTAAATTATAAAAAAAATTATATTTGAAATATTATTTAATATTTGAGAAATATTAACAAAAGTGTAAATTTATACTAATTAATTATTTTTATAAAAATATAAGTATATTCATATATTGTATAATATTATGTTAAATTTATGAAATAAATTAAAATTTTTAATAATTTTTTTTTAATTACATATTCAATATAATTTTATTAAATAAATTTAAATATATTACTTTTAGAATTTTTATCTAATTTAAACTTAAAATTTTGTTTATAATTTTATTTAAATTTTTATTGAATTGAGTTAGAAAAATTCATGAATAAACTCATGAACTTACAAACATGGTAACAAACCAAATTTAAATAAAATTTTAAATTCAAATTCGAAAAATTTTACTCTAATCGAATTTAAACATTTCAAAACTCAGCAGGACTCAGAACACCAACAACCCATTTCTCCACTGTTCAAAATAAGCAAATGGAAGCACCAACCTCCGCCAAGCCCCATCACCGCCGCCACCGGAGGCCTGACCCAAGCTTCGTTACTACTCTCATGGAGGCTGCCACTCTACGCACTCCCTCCTTCAAAGAAGATACTACTTCATTTCCCACCTCAAACCCTCCGAGAAAAAAGCCCTCCAAGACTTCAAACACAAGCTCTCCTCCTCCAGTGCCGACTCCAACCCTACCATGTGGGGCATTTCTCTTCTCACCGGCGACGACAAGGCAGACGTCATCTTCCTAAAGTTCCTTCGAGCTCGTGACTTCAGAGTCCAGGACGCGCTCAACATGCTGGACAAGTGCTTGGCTTGGAGAAAAGAGTTTGGGGCTGACACCATTGTTGAAGGTTTAAAGAACTTGAAGGTGTTGCGGCTTACATGCAGGGTTACGGCAGAGAAGGGCACCCTGTTTGTTACAACGCTTATGGAATTTTCAGAGACAAGGAGATGTACGAGAGAATATTCGGCGACGAAGACAAGTTGAAGAAGTTTCTGAGATGGAGAGCTCAGGTTCTTGAGAGAGGGATTAATGCTTTGCATTTTAAGCCTGGTGGTGTTAATTCCATTATTCAAGTCACTGATCTTAAAGGCATGCCAAAACGAGAACTCAGAGTTGCTTCGAACCAGATTCTGTCTCTGTTTCAAGATAATTACCCAGAAATGGTGGCTCGGAAGGTAATTAAAGTTGGTTAATTTTGGTGGTTTTGTTGAGTTTTTGTTGTTTCTCTGGTGTGTGTTTTGTTTGGTTTCTTTGTTTGGTGTGTTGATGTTCAGATTTTCATCAATGTTCCATGGTACTTCAGCATGTTGTCCTCGATGTTTAGTCCGTTTCTAGCACAGAGGACAAAGAGCAAGTTCGTGATCTCTAAGGAAGGCAATGTTGCTGAGACTCTTTACAAGTAGGTGTTTAATTGAGTCTTCCTTTTGTTAAATTTGCCAGCACTGATGTTTTTCATATGCTCTGCATTTGTTTATGCTAGTTCTTTTGTTGGTTTTGCTTTGGGTTATATTGGGGTTTTTTATTATAAGATTTATTAGGCCTGAGGACATTCCGGTTCAGTATGGGGGACTAAGCAGAGCCAGTGACTTGCAGGACGGACCACCTAAACCTGCCTCTGAATTCACCGTCAAAGGGAAGGAGAAGGTTAACATTCAGATTGAAGGAATTGAGGTTCACTTCCTTCACTACATACTCTCTTTTTGCTTAAAGTCAATTATTGCACTAATGTTTTATAAGAACCATGTTAGTTTTTTCTCAATACATTATCCATTTCATGCAATTGGTCCAACAATTAATGTGAATTAGTAACTGTTTGGTGGGCAATTGGTTCAACTGGGATTTAAACTCGTAAACTATCTTAGTGTTGAATAGTGAAGACAACTAAATTATCACTAAGCCAAAGCATCGTTGTTTTTGTTCATATCGACCTAGCATATTACTATTCATGCGTATTCTATTTTAATAGCGCACTTAGCTTTATATGTTGTTAACTATGCAATTTATCTCAATGTACTAATCATCGCTGAAGACGACTTAATGTTTTTGTGTTTGGTATTTGGTGGATAGGCTGGTGCAACCATTACATGGGACATAGTGGTAGGAGAGTGGGACTTAGAGTACAGTGCTGAGTTCTTTCCTAATGCGGAAGGCGGCTACACCATCGCCGTGGAGAAGCCAAGGAAAGTCGCTCCATCGGAAGAAGCAATCCACAACTCATTCACTTCTCGGGAGGCCGGAAAAATGGTGCTATCAGTAGACAAAACAGCCTCCTGGAAGAAAAAGGTTGCCACTTATCGCTATTTTGTTCACAAATCCACTGCTGTCTGATAACCTCCACCACACTTTCTAATTAAGAATATTTGATTCTCTCTTGTTTTCTTCTTGCTTGGGAAATTTCAATTGGTCAGTTGTTGAACTGTTCTTAGAGCCTGCTTTATAGTGTATTAAGGGTGTCAATGTATAAAATGGTGGTATTATTATATACACAAAGAAAGCTAATTAACTTTGCTAGTATTATTTAGTCCATATTTGTATGTGCCCTGTTCCAAGTAATGGGTGAAGACTGAAGAGGGTTTTCACTTAAACTACCAGCTCAGTCTATGTGTTGTGGGTTCTTGAAGAATGACACAGAAAGCTTCTTGTGGTGTTGTTGGCATCCATGGACTGGTGTGTCTGCAACTCTGAATTGTTTTGTTTTTTCAAGAAGGGAATTGTGAAGTCACTAGAGAGTCTGGACTTGGATGCAGCCCGAGAAAATTTAAACATAGAGAAACATGTGAATGAGTGAGGTCATGGGTGAATGAAGAAGTGAGAAGGTACTCTTCTTTTTTCTCCCTTTTCTATTGCAGGAGGAGGTACTGTGGGGATTGTTGAATGTTTGAAAGCGTGACTTCGGATCATTGAAACTTCTGTCTTAGATCCGGACACGTTGTCCTCTGTTTTGTCCTAATAATGTCCTCTTATTTTGTCCTAACACTAACTTATCTTCATAAGCTTAAAATAATTAAGCACATGATAGAGTTGGAGGTGAAATATTCAAGACAAATGTTTGAGTGAAAAAAGGGTTTAATACTAAGAACGAAAATAATTAAACAGATTATAGTTAAGGGGACATTAATAAGGAAGTGGGTTATGGGTATGTTGGTGCAGGCTTTTGGAAGCTTTGCAGGGATGTCACTTTGTGCATGTGATATGAATAATTTCAGTTTGCGGGAGCTTCTTTTTACGCCAACGTCACAGAGTTTGGTAATTCAAATGCATATGAAGTAAGCTATCAAAAGTAATCCAACCCACCACTGCAAATGTTTTTTTTAAGTATCAATTGTTGTGTGTGATTCAGAAAGTGAATATTCTAATTTATCAGTCCTTGTGAATCTGCAGTTATATTCCAAAGCAAATCTTCAGAACAGATTCTGCATATTTATATTGGACTAAAAAATGTTCGAATTAAACTTGACAATTAATGAAACGTTTAATGGCAACCGTTCCTTTAAAGGATATAGGAACTTAATTTGTTTCTCAAATTGATGTATGATGTAAACAGTAGAAGAGAATGATTGAAGCATTAGGTTTGTTTTAATAAAGTTTTAATATTTGTAACAAATCGAATTTTTTTAATATTGGTTTTGGAGTTTTTTTTAGATAGTATAAATAAGTATGTTGCCAACCTTCTAAGTTGTACTACACTAAAAAAAAAGAAAGAAAATAAAAATTAGAGAGTTTTCTCTTATGCCTCTCTCCTTTCCTCTAAATATCTCTATTTATGCAAATATGTAATAGCCCAACCTAGCTTTTGACAAAGTGATATCAGAGTTTTAGCTCTAGAGAATGTCTTCTAAGGGAAGTAGTGTATTCCAATAAGCAAAACTCACCAAGCCCAATTATGAGAATTGGGCAATTCAAATGAAAACTATTCTTGATGCTCAAGTAGTTTGGAATGTTGTTGAAAAAGGCTATATAGAACCTCAAAATGAGGAGGATTTGATTCAAGCTCAAAAAGATGCATTGGAAAAAGAAAGCAAGAAAGATTAGTATGCTCTTACTATCATCCATCAAGGCTTAGATTATGATATGTTTGAGAAAATTGCTCATGTAGTCAATTCCAAGCAAGCATAGGATAGTGTACTAACTTCTGTCATAGGAGCTGATAGAATGAAGAAGGGGTGCGGCTATAAACTCTAAGGGCTAAGTTTGAATCTCTTTTGATGAAAGAGAGTGAATCCGTTTTGAAATACTTCATGATAGTCTTGGTGGTAGTAAATCAAATGAAAGAGGAAGAGAAGATGAGCAAACCAGTTCTCAAGAGGGAAGAAAGCAATTTTCCACGAGGATGTGGAAGAGGAAGAGGCAAAGGTAACCAAGAAAGATACAATGAAGTCAAAACTCTTGTGGGAAATATGATCACTATTCTTGGGAGTGTCAATCTAACCAAGTAGAAGAGGAGACAAAGCTTATCATGCACAAGGAAGAAGAAGGAGAGGAGTTTGTACTCTTTCTTACAGTTAAGTATACCCATAATGGTCGGAAGAGTACGTGGTATCTAGTTAATAGAGCAAGCAACTATATGACTGGTGATAGAAACATACTAAAGTGGCAGGACATGTGCGAACAAAGTTGTCAAACGAAAGGAAAAAAATATCCCAACTTAAGCAAAGTTGTACATGGCAAACGTGTCGGATGACTGCCAAGATTTGGGACACTCAGCTCTACGTGTTGAACATGCAAGAGGCCATTGTCCTAATCATCCTCAATAACCATGCACCCTTAAATTCCTTCCATATCATTGTAGTTTGTAGTTTCCATCTGATTCTGAGCATAACACAAAACTAAGCCAAGACAAAAAAAAAAAGGAAAGGAAAGGAAAGCTCGAACAAAATAAGAAATACAATGGCTCATGCAACCATCACTCCTCCACATGATCAAAAACAGCAGTCGTTTAGATTGTTGAGTTGCCACACTATCCCTGCCGTTGGTCTCGGCACATGGAAGTCTGGTTCTGCTGCCGATAATTCTGTTTGCACTGCCATTGTTGAGGTATTTCCTCCGTTATTCTCGATTATGTTGTGATATTTTCGTGAAAATTTTGATTTCTTGGCGAATTCATGAATATCGTGAAACTCTCCATTGATTGTCTTCAATCGTGGCAGTATTTAATTCTTGTGCATAAAACAGAAATACACAATAGTCTTATAATCTATTAATGCTTTACCGTTAGTGGTAACATAATAAATTCTTTCACCACTTACGACACCTTCCTAGTTGGACTTGTTCCCTTCAGTAATTTGAGCATTTTAATTTTACAAATATATATCACTTACTGAATCAGAGTTATTGAACAGTTTGAAAAGATGATTTGAATATGTTGGATTGACAAACTGCATATTTAAATCGGACTTTTTATTTAAATTAAATATATAAAAACTATATTTTCACTATTTATGATTTATTCAATTTACCATAAACAATTAGCTTGGTGTAAATCAGCAAGCGGCTTGGTGTTCGGTTTTGATAGAGGGCTTGTTGGTATTCGGCTTTACTAATAAGCATGATTGTGGCTATTAAACGTGATTTTGAAGCTAGCCCGAATAATTAAAAACTCACTCGTTCTTTAGGCTGTTTTCGAGCTCAAATATAAATCTTAATAATTCATTTTTTAGTTCAATAAATATTTTTACTGTCCACAAAAGTTAATTATTTAGATATTATAGGAGAAAGATTTAAATATATATTTACTTAGGTAGTTTTATACCTTATACAGTTATACTTAGTGAACGAGTTCGTGAACATAACCTAAGTAGCTTGTATTAGCTGTGCTGTGGTCAAGTCAAATTCGGCTCGGCTCAATTATAACCCTCTCTAATATCCAATTTAACAAAACGAAACCCAATTTAAGAATGCATGTAACTCGTTCTTTAGGCTCTTGAAATTCACTGACCTTAAAAAAGTTGTCTTTCCTTTTCTAGAGTATGCAAGAGAATGATACTCACTATTACTATTTTTTAATTGATTTTCTGGTGGGTCTTTTATTTTAGATGGATATTTCAAGATGTCTCTACTGATGATCTTATTAACATGAGTTCCATCTGCCTCACGTCTTTGGACGTGTCTTGTATAAAAGGAGCTCCTATAAAACCAAGTGTAACAAAACATATCTATTACATACATATATTTCCAGAAAGAGAAGACCAAAAATGTTCAAGGCAACCTTCACTCCTCACGGCGAAAAAACAGAATCCTTTAACCTGCAGAGTGGCCATGCCATTCCTGCAGTTGGTTTAGGCACTTGGAAGTCCGGTTCTAAAGCCCGAGACTCTGTTTTCACTGCTATTGCGGAGGTTCAATAATAATAGAAATCACTTAACTAATCAGCTTTAACCATAATAATTGTGTCCAAACGATTGTCTTATTCCGTTTCGAGTATAATTGGATTGCGTATTAATAAAGCCTGCCTGATTAAAATCAATAATTCTAAATGGTTTTTGCTTTAGAAATGAACGCAGGCGGGTTATCGGCATATAGATACAGCAAGGCAATATGGAGTTGAAGAAGAG
>CAODLS010640034.1:0-17014 GCA_948243855.1 Flueggea neowawraea | reverse complement strand
ATGACATCTCTCAATAGAGATTTTAGCTAAGCTACCCACCGACTTCCTACTCAGAGCATCGATAACAACATTAGCCTTGTCAATATGATATGATATAGTGAAATCATAATCCTTCAACAACTATAGCCAATGCATCTGCCTCAGATTCAGGTCTCACTGCCCGAAAATGTACTTTAGACTCTTATGATCCGTGAAGATCTCAAAAGTCTCTTCATACAAGTAATGCCTCCAAATATTGAGTGTGAATACTACTACTACTACTAACTCCAAATCATGCGTCGGGTAGTTCTGTTCATGCCTCTTTAGTTGTCTCAATTCATAGGCGATTACTTTACCATGTTGCATCAATACACAACCTAGGCCAACTCTCGATGCATCGAAATACACCGTAAATCCTCCAAAACCCGACGGTAACACCAATATTGGCGCACTCGTCAAACACTTCTTTAGTTTTTGGAACCATCTTCACACCTATCAGACCATACAAATTTAGCTCCCTTTTGTGTCATCTGTGTCATAGGAGCTAAAATCCTCGAGAAATTTTGGATAAACCTCCTATAATACCCAGCCAAACCAAGAAAACTCTGAATCTCTGTAGCGGTCTTAGGTCTCTCCCAGTGGAGTACGACCTCTAGTTTCTTAGGATCTACCATAATGTCGTCTCTCGACACTACGTGTCCCAAGAATTCCACTTGTTCGAGCCAAAACTCGCACTTCGAGAATTTAGCATACAACTGATGCTCTCTCAAAGTTTGCAAGATTGATCTCAAGTGGTTCTCGTGCTCCTCTCTACTCCTCGAGTATATCAGAATGTCATCGATGAAGACAATCACCAACTGATCCAAGTACGGTCTGAACACTCTGTTCATCAAATCTATGAATACCACTGGTGAATTTGTCAACCCAAACAACATCACCAAGAATTCGTAGTGACCATATCAAGTTCGGAACGTTGTCTTAGGAATGTCCTCACCTCTAATCCTCAACTGATCATATCCCGACCTCAAGTCGATCTTTGAAAACCATTGCGCGCCCTGCAACTAGTCGAACATATCATCTATCCTCAAAAGTGGATATCAGTTCTTCACCGTTACCTTGTTCAACTGTCGGTAATCGATGCACATTCGAAGGCTCACATCCTTCTTCTTAACAAATAACACCGGAGCGCCCCAAGGAGAAACGATCGGTCGAACAAATCCCTTGTTTAACAACTCCCTCAATTGAGTCTCCAACTATTGTAACTCGGCTAGTGCCATCCAATACGGTGGAATCGATACCAGATCGGTACTAGGCTGCACCTTTATAGCAAACTCAATCTCTCGATCAGGCGAAAGTCCTGGTAACTCCTCTAGGAATACATCAGAAAAATCTCATACCACAGGTACATCTCCAACCATCAACTCAGATCCTTCAGATTCAATCAGAATAAGAGCTAAATACGCCTCATATCCTCGGCGAATCATCTTTTCTGTTCTGACCGCTGACACGTATTCTCGCACAACACTGTCTCGCTCACCCTGGTAATAGAACTCAGTCTGACCAGGCAGTCGAAAACACACTGTCTTGGCAAAGCAATCCAAAGTCACATGCCAGTCAGAAAGCCAATCCATGCCTAGGATAACATCAAACTGTCCCATGTCTAGCAAGATAAGATTGGCTTTGAACCCATGCCCATCTATGGCGACCACGCAACCTCGCACTTTAGATTCAGTCAACATCTTGCTACCCAGAGGTGATGAAACCTCTAATAGCCTATCCAACTGATGCAATACTAACCCAGTACGCTCAACAAAAGATGGGGTGATGAATGAATATGATGCTCCAGTATCAAATAAGACATATGTAGGAGTATCAGATATAGAAAGCATACCAGTAACCGCGGCATTGGAGGTCTGAGCCTCCTAACGGGTGAGAT
Source organism: Flueggea neowawraea (assembly GCA_948243855.1). NCBI lineage: Eukaryota > Viridiplantae > Streptophyta > Magnoliopsida > Malpighiales > Phyllanthaceae > Flueggea > Flueggea neowawraea. The sequence continues at coordinate 15,099 of CAODLS010640034.1, read as the reverse complement.
GATATAGCCGAGCCTGCCCTCCTATAGCACTGCTTTGGGCTGCCTAGCCTCTGCCACTGCCCTGGCCACCCTGAATGTGGCTCCCAAAACCTCTGCCATCTCCCTGTATGCACCGGTACTCAGTGTACCTGAGCCTCCTACTGTAGATTGTCCTACTCGGGCCTTAGTACCCTATTTCATTAGGCACTCTGCTATCTTGTGACCCGACTGTTTGCAATGGAAAAAGTTGCCAGTCGCTTTGTGACATACTCCCATATGCCTCCTCTTACAGATCACACAGGGCAAAATCGAACTCCCTAAGCCATGTCCTCCAATCTGCCCTGTCGGTTATACCACGTTGTGGCTCTAAGTGCTCTAGCTAGACCTCTGCCCTTTAGAAGAATACCGGCGTCCCTGCTCCGACTAGGCTATCTGGTCTCGAGCTTGCTGGCCTCCTAATGCACCATCTATCTTAGCCCTCTTGGGCTCTTTCGAATGTCTCTTATCTATGTACTACATCTCTCTGGTAGTCTCTGTTATCTTTCCCACAGTGGACAACCCCAAGGTTGCTACCACTCTGTTAATCGTGGGTCGTAACCCATCCAAAAACTTCCTAGCCAATGCCTCATCTCCCTGGCTCTATGGAGATGCATACCTGCTCAAATCCTTGAATTTGTCCTCATATTCCATCACCGACATGCTCGGCCCCTGACGAAGTCACTGAACTCATTTGCTTTCTTGTCCTGGGTACTCCGAGGAAGGACAAAAGCAATGAGCTCCTCCTTAAATCTGGCCCAACTAAATCCTCCTCGAGCCTCAAGGCTCCTCCACCATCTGGTTGCCCACTCAAAAGAAATGCACCAAGTCTAACCCTGTTGGCATCATCAGTAATGCCCTGAGCCCAAAACCATGCTCCACCTCAACGAAGAAATCATAGGGATCCTCCCCCATCACACCGAAAATCTAAGAGGCTGAAACTTCATGAATCTATCCAAGATATCATCCTCCTTAGTCTATGGTGCAACAAGTGCAACCACTGGAGCAACAATCACGCCCTCATCTCGCTGAAGTGGTCGATTAGGTGGCACTACTGGCGAAACTAAAACTGCTCCTACTGGCGGTGCTGGCTGATCTACCGCTGGCTGAACAACTGCAAGATGATCCGGCTAAGCTCTATGTAAAATCTTAAAAACTCTGGTCATACACTCAAACATATCCATTTGAGCAGTAATAAGCTGCTAGAGAGAAAGCTGATGATGTGGTACTAGCGTTGTGGCCTCTGGTTCACTATATGAATCATGAAAATCCACAACCGACTGAATAGCAGGCTCGATAGGCTATCATCTAGGTCTAGCTCAACCTCTACCTCAACCACGAGCCATATCTATAGATGCAGACAAAATGTGTATGCAGATGTAAGAATGCTACATGATTGCCACAATACCGAGAAAGATATCAGAAGGGTGTACAAAAGCAATTGGACTAACTCAATCAAAGATATTTATGCTCCACACCTACCCCCACTATACCAAATAAACAAACCTAGTCACTCTAATACCACCTTTGGTATCAGAGTGCACAATTACCTGAGATTTAGGAAACCTAGGCTCTGATACCACCTTTGTCACGACCCATAGTCGGGTCCGTGACCGGTGTACAAGGCAGACCGTCTATGAAAGCTCGATCCATCCCGCACAAGCCTCTATGTACATACATTCTACCCGACCTATCCAAATATTTATTTAAAATATTTATAAAAAACGTTTATAAATGAAAGAAAACCATATATATATATATATATACAATATAGCAAAAATATTAATAAAAATATAAAATCATCAGATTTAATCCAAAAATGCACAAGTGTAGCCCAATATCCCAACAGTAGTCCAATGTGGAGCTCTATGACGGAACAAAGTAGAGTCTGAACGAGGGTACTCACTATAGTCAAAAGTGCCTCACTATGTCCAAGACACGGATCGGATGTTGATCGTACAAAATGTCACATGTGAAAGAAGGTTAACATAGACAACAGAAGAAAAAAGGGTATGAATCCCTAGTGAGGAAACAACACGTTAGACCGCCTCATACGTACCTCACAAAGACTGGTTTGAAACCCTTTTTCAAAATACTGCACACATACATAAATACCATATAGTATACACACTATATACATAATACATTTTCTGAAATTCGTTTTATCAAAACTTTCGCATCCATATCACATAACATGCATTCAGACAATATATACATATACTTGTGAATTCATAATACGAGACCTTGAAATATTTTCATATCCCTATAGCAGTGTGGACTCCGCTACCTGACTGCTGATAAAAGCGTGCATTTAGCCTGGATACACGGGTATTTCATTACCCCGATAACTAGGGCCATAACAAAGCATTGGTATACCAAAAGTTACTTCGACCCTGTAGCATAGGTGTCCCCATGTCAAAGTGTGATGCATACATAAAATTTCACATACAATCATGCATCATCTTTTTCTTTATTCCATCATTTACAAAATACTCTTGTATATATATACCAATATATACTTTATAATTTCCATAGCAAAATATTGGTTATTAATAATCACATAGTCCAGATTATTAATTATTCCAATACTTATTAGTCCAATTTCATATCATAGCCAGATATATCAAAAATAATATACCCAATTTTGAAGACACAACCTGTGTCTGAAGCTGCCATTTCACTCACCTGGTATCCAATGATGAAAGCCCCAGTCAAACACCGCTAGTGGATGGTTGCTCGTGCTGGAAGGCAAACGAAGTTGTAACAAACATAGATAGAGCATATATCAACATGTGGTACTGTGGCGGTACCAATGCATGTTATGCAAATGCAGATGTTGACCCTCGGAGTCACTGAAAATCTATATCGAGAGTGAATCCATTACACTCGACCCAAAATATACAATCCACGTAAAATTACAGTTTGATCATCGATCAGTGTAAAATTACATTTTAGTCCCGAGACTTGACAAATTACAAAATAGTCCTTAAAGACTGCTGGGATTATCGACTAGACATTTGTAAGTCAGAATCCCCAAATTGTTACCCGAACTCTCAGAAATCACCAAATACGAAAAGTCACAGTTTGGTCCCCTCAAAACCACGGTTTACTCGAGTAAGTTAGAAGTTAACTCGAGTTATACGTAGTCTATTTTACTCGAGTTAGTCAGAAATAACTCGAGTAAATCCTGGGTTATTTTACTCAAGTTAATCAAAGGATAACTCGAATAAATCCTAGCTTATCTTATTCGAGTTATACAAAATGCTTACTCGAGTAAGTCACCTATCCAGATTTATTTAATTCGACCAATCACTCAATGCAACCGATAACATGACTTACAAATTCATACATTGACTTTAATCAACTTCCTGAACACAAATCTATACCCAAACCCATCAAAAAACTCAGAATTTCCCAAACCGAAGTGATTCAAACCCATTTTATTCTGAAACCCTAATATGAACAATCTTGAAGAAAACATGAGGAAAGAAATGATTAGAAACTCAATCTTACCTCAAGAAACCCAAAGGCAGTGTTGAGGAACAACTTGAGATAGTTTGGGAGCGTCTGAAGGAAGAGAAGTGGAGCAAATGACGAATTTCGGTCGGTTTGGGGTTCTTAAAGACGAAGAACACTGAAACGCGGCGTTCCACTTTTGCAAAGATAGCTCGAGTTACACAAAGTTTACTCGAGTTATATGGATCTTGCCTAACTCGAGTTATAATTATGTCTAACTCGAGTTGTATAGGGGTAGCACAACTCGAGTTATCTTTTTCACTAACTCGAGTTATCCATTTTCGAAACTCGCCACTCTAAAGGTTCTACAACACCAACCCACACATGCTCATCCTCACAGAGCATCAAAGACCATCACTATAGGAAACATAGCTAAAACAGGTGGGATATTACACATTTGGTTTTTATTTTGTTTCTAACAATGGTTTTTATTCGGTTTACAATTAGTTTTTTGTTTGTTTTTTACATGGTTTTCTAATTCTTTAGTTTATTTAGGAGTGAAATATCTCTTGTTTAGTTTTGTACATATAGGTTTTTATTTGTTTTTTATTCATTTTTCAACTTGTTTTTTAAACAGAGAAAGTGTAAACTAATTATTAAAAAAGATAAGATTAAAACAAAAAAAAATTATAGTGAAATCTAAGCCAAACAAGACCCAAAAAAGAAAATCATTTAACACACTAAAAAAAGATTTTAAAAAAACTAAAATGGACCAAACATAGGTTAGAATATTCAAATAAGGTTCAATAACGAAAAAAGCAAAAGAAAAATCGTACAGAAACGAAACGGGATTTGTCGCTTGAAAATATATTTGGTGGGTTTGTTATGTTTATACAATTTGTTCTTTTTTATAGCAGTAAACCAAAATGAATCAAATTAACATTAATATATTTGGTGTATATAATAGTTGGCTTGGGACTTGGGAGTGTTATGTATATAATAAGATGAAGTGCTTTGTGCATGGGTTGGTGAGATCAATATTATCAATGATCAAATGTGAAATTAATGAAGCTAGTTTGTTTATAGAGAATGAATCTCTAAAAATAAGGAGCAATCATATGGACCACCAAAATATGAGTTCAGATAAAGCCCCAATTCACGCTAACATGCAATAGCGTAGCCCATTTTGTGCTCATGTCTCGACTAAGGTGCACGTTACACGCCTTTTATTGCATGCCTTTTATTTCCATGCACGTTTTCATATTATTATTATAAAAATTCGTCAACTACTTAACATCAGATTTTTGTTGTCATCTTATTATTTCGATAAAAAAGGAATTTTTCCATCTTAACAATCTTTTTTTATAATTTTAATACTCTTTTTAATAAATTAAATCAGTCCAGAATCAACATATTAATTATTTATTCAGACTTATTTTGATGACTAAGAAGGACTAGATTGTAATTGTGTGACAGCATGTTTGAACTGTTTATTAGTGACATTTGCTGTTTGACTTTACCGCCGTTACTATTTGACAGCTAAACAAACTTTGAAACGAGTTTGAACCATTTTAAAGGCAAAAGTAACATAGTAAGAATTGTTCACTTAGTTCCAACTTAAATATTATTATTATACAGGAGAAGTCTTCCGATGAGTATGCAACCAAGCACATCCATGACCTTGAGGTTTCGTCATGAGATTTACAGCTATTGGCTGGAGAACTTGACTTATACCTTCCCTGAAGAGTTAAAGAAGGTCGTGATGGAGTAGATTCCTAAGGCGAAGATATGGATACATCGTTTGTCATGATCCAAGCGCGGGCTATGATCAGCGTACAATGCGAACCGAACCGGAGGCCCGGTCCATCCCGTAGAAGCCTCGGACAATCAAAACATCTAGCCAAATTCTTACCAAACCATTATTCAGCAAACAATAAATAAAATATTTCATTTTATAAACATAATTTCAAAGGTAATATTACTAAATGAATAAAACATAAGTCAAATTATTTAAAAAATATTTATAAGTAAATATAATTAATCAAAATATCCATATACAAACATAAATTCACAAATAACACGGTGTAAAGCATCTACTAAACTGACATACTATGGGCCAAACAGAAGGTTCATCATTTACTACCCATAAATTAAATTTAATATATTTAATTATTATGAATGATATGGTAAATGCAACCTTTCTAAAGATTCTCTCTATTTCTACTTGACTTAGGTTTTCTATGTTGATTATTGCATATAAAGTCACACATCGAAAAATAAATGTTTTTGTTACATTTATTATGTTTTGGCTATTAAATGTTATTCATTGCAATTGGTTGTGATATATCATTTATTTATGGATGTATGACTTTATAAATGCAATAACCAGTATAGAAAACCTAAGTTAAGTAGAAATAGAGAGAATCTTTGAAAAGGTTCATAATTTACTACCTATAATTAAATTTAATGTTGTTAATTATTATGAATGATAAGGTAATTTAACACATAATGAACTTTTCGATTTATAGCTTAATAACTAGCTAACCAGGTTAGTTTGGTTGGATGGTAAACTCCATTTATTGTAATATCTCTTCACTGAATGTTTCTTTGTCTTATAGGTTATTGTTGAAATGACTACTTCCAAATCAATTATTGTTGGGCAAAACAAAGACCTTAAACTCAATGGTAAACAATTACAATATCTGGAGTATGAAAATTTAGTATGTGCTTAAAGAGCAAGAAACTCAAGATTTATTGGATATGATTATGGTCAAGCCTGAGAGGGCACTACTGCTCAACATAGGTAAGATCGTGAGGTCTATTTCGCTTAGAAGAAGAAAAATGCCACTTCTCGTATCATTCTCTTGAGTTCTATAGAGGATGATATTGCTAAGCAATTATGAGGCTATGAAAATGCTAATGATCTCTAGATTGTGTTGAAAGAGAAGTTTATGCTAAGGATCTTTAGATTATGTTAAAGGAGAAGTTTGGTGGAGTGGGCCTAACTAAACTCAACACTTACCAGAAACACCCTGATCATACTATAAAGAAGCATCTTTGTGAAATGAAAAATATGATCAATAAGTTTAGTGATGTTGGTCACAAGTTGACTAAGGACCAAAATGTCCTAGTTGTAATCCATTCTTTGTCGAATAGTTGGGAGCACATGAAGCTGCAGTTGACACATACACCTAACATAAGGACTTTTGATGATGTTGTGCATCATCTTGAGCTTAAAGAGGACCACTTGGCAGCCATTAAGATTAATGTTGAGGTCTACGTGGCTAAATCCACCATTAAAAACAGTAATCCCAACATTAGCAAGAAGAAGAAAGCAAAGAGCATTTTTTTAAAGAGCAAGGAGTGATCTTTCAAACAAAGCAAAGGGACAAAAGAAGAAAAGGTCCAAGCCCAAACTAGATGTTTCAAAGGTGAAATGTTCAACTGCCAATGGAGAGGGCATATTGCGAAAGGTTGCAATGCTTTTGAAAAGGTAAACAACCTTCACTCCTGTCTAGGTTATGTTTGTGTGTCAAGTATTGCATTCTAACTGAGTTACATCTTCAATGGGTGATAGATTCAGGAGTAACCAACACGTGACCAAAGAACGTGACGCATTTATCCAGCTTCTTCGAGCCCTTAAAGTGATGAAATGGATATAAGTAGGGAACAATGCATAGGTGAAAGTTAAAGGAATAGTCATGTGCATGCTTTTATTGTAGGGTGGCCAAACATTGTCACTGCCCGATGTCTTCTATGCTTCTAATATATAAGAACTTAGAATTGATTATCACTTTAATGAAACTTGGGTTTACTTGAGAACAATAAAGTTAATTTATGTATAAAGGGTAAGTACCATGCCTCTGGTTATATTTTGGATGTTTTTTTATCATGGATTTGGATTCAAGTAACCGTGTAGACGATGCTAATTTGTGGCATGTTAGGATAAGTCGCATTGATTGAAAACAAATGAATCATTTAGATAAGGCTAGCCTATTAGGCAACTAGAGAAAGGCCTTACCAACTTACGAAAAATGCCTCAAAAGAAAACTTGTTAGGAAATTATTTGGTAAAGCTAGGAGAGTGTACCCATTGCAGTTGATTCATCTTAACGTCTGTAGGCTAATGAATGTGAAGGCTAAGCATGAGGCTAATTACTTTATCACATTTATGGACGACTATACGAGATATGGTTAAATCTATGTAATTTCCCATAAGTCCACGGACCTAAACTAATTCAATAGGTTTATTTGTCTAGTTGAAAGCCAATTAGACGAGAAAATCAAGGCCTTATAAATCGATCATGAACAAAAATACCTCTACAAGGAATTCAAAGCTCTATGTGATGAAAGAGGAATTGAACATCTACTGTCATTTCCACGTAACTTGCAACAAAATGGATTGCGGAGAGGAGAAATAGAATGCTCCTTAACATGGTAAGATCGAGGATGGAAAAGGAAAACTTGCCAATCACCTTTTGAGGAGATGCATTGTTATAATTTCTTATGTTATTAACCGATTATCCTCAAAATCAATAGCCACCACACCTTAAGATATGTGGACAGGTCGTAAACCCAATCTAAGTAACTTGAGACTATGGGGCTATGTAACCTACATCCATGACCTTTTTAGTAGGTGATGGGTGTCGAAACCAGTAAATTAATTCCTACTCTATAACTCAAAATAAGTGAAATTTGAAGATAGTGGTGAGTATGGTCGAATCAGTAGAAACTGGTAAAAACTTATATAATTAAGAAAAGAACAGTTAAAATAAAAGATGAAGATTTGAGTAAAGAAAAAGCAAACATAGCAGATAAATAAATCAGGAAAGCAAAATTATAAAGGATGAAATCAATAATACGACTAGCTAAAGTACATCTCCATCTCATTTTGTAAATCGATCACATGTAACGAAAGATAAATTAATATTGTTTATAAAGGCAAGTTATAGTTACAAGTTATTCATAATGTATATAAAAACACATGAATAAAAGGTTGTTGTTTTTACCATCAAAAGTGCAAAAGTATGTCTAGAAGAGAAAATAAACTGGTGGATGGCTATTTATATGAGATAACTAACTTTAACCTAATTAAAAATTGTTTACATGTTCCAAAAATATCCTTCAAGATGACCTAATCCTATAAGGCTTCATTGCTTAGCAAAATATGCAATATATTATGTTAATCTTGCTTCCAAAATAAGTTTTCCCCCGTCAGACATGCATTTCAGATCACGTCAAGACTTGCAGTAACACCCAGAATCCATTTTAAGCTTAAAACAACTCCAAATTCACCCCTTCTACACCAAATCAACCCCTAGACCAGATAAATCACAAAATAACATAAAAACGCTGAAATGTGGACGATAATGCATGTACAATAATATTAAAATGCTAATGTAGACATGCACAAAATACACATTAACAAATCTCCCCACATTCAAACCATGATTGTCCTCAAGCATACGATAATCCAAAGAAAATAAAAGAACAAACTTCAAATCACTCTTTCTATCCCCGCGTCTAGTTCAACCCAAATTGATATGTACCGAAAATTTAAGAGAGAATACAACTAACGCCAGGCTAGCCGACAATCCTAAGGATTAGTCTCCACACCGATAATGCCCCCTAGGAAATAGTAAAACCACACCCTCATGATTAATCGTTCAATCACTCAAAAGTATTTAGGGTGAAGTGTTTTCACTCAAGTCAACCATAATAGATCTTTATATGGCTTGATAATCAATTGAATCTACACCAAAATAAAGTATGTATAAATCAATCCACCAATCAACGAGGGCTTTCATTGGCTTGTAACGGGGTTTAAACAAAGGGATAAACAAAGAACCAGTTGAGAGAAACAATTATGAAATAAACCAATACATGCCAATTAAAATAAATAAATATTGTTGATGTTTCTAAGCACAAATTTAATTCACATCTATAACTGAAGTAAATCTACTGTTTTTCACAAGGCTGCTTACATCAAACTTTTCATTTGCTCATTGATTTCCTTTTATTCTTTCACATATTCATTTCTTTTCTTCTTCTTTTCCTCTTTCTTTTTTTTTTCCTTTTCCTTTTTTCTTTCTTTCTTTTTTTTTTTGCAACAACTTTCTCATAGATACAAAATCTGGGCAATTTTGTGACATTTACAACATAAGCTCAAATAAATACAAGACGTGAAATTTTAATCATTATCACATAAACATCAACAAACAAGGTAAATATTGGCATTTATAACTAATAAATAATCTCAACCCAAGGTGCAACGATAGAGGTTTAATAAGAAAAAATGGAAGTGGTTAAAGCGGGTTCAAAACAAAGAAAAGGCCAAAGCTCAAAGGGGTTTACTAGGGATTAATTTGAAAAGGTAGGATACAAAAAAGGGTAAAATAATTGGTTAAATAAACAATGCTTCTTGTTATCTTAGTGTCTTAATTCTAAAAGCAACGAGGTCTCAAAACGTAGGTCATGCCAAGCTCTAGTAGTGTTCTATCAACATTGACTAATTCACGCTATAAGAAAATTTAGTCTCCAATTCCTCAAAGGTTTTTTTTGTGAATTTTAGCTATTCCTTTTGTTCTAGTACCAGCTGTTGTTCACTCCTAAAACTAAGGCACATAGAAATCCAAGTTATACCAAAATGCATCTTAGAAGAAATCAATGAAGTCATAAATTCTTTTAAAAAATTTCAAATTACCAAAGCGTAACAACAAACATGGATTCACACATGAACAAATGCAAAACAATGCACATGCAAAACTAACTAAAATGCATCAGGACAGTTATGTCATGGTCATGCTGTGACCTATTAAAACTGGGCAAAGACAGAATGTAACAGATGCACCAAACAGCAAGAAACAGAACACGTGCACAAAAACTAGTGCAAAAACAAATGAAAATATAACATAATAGCAGGAAAATCACCAAAAACAGTAGGTAAATCCCTCTCCATACTTAAATCTAACATTGTCCTCAATGTTAAAGGACAAAATTAAATTAAAAGGTGAAGGTACAAGAAAAGCTTATCTAGATAATCATAGCATGGGCTGGTGTGGTGGTTCTTGATTGATTATTGACATTGAGAACTTGAATTTCAATGCGATAGGTGGTGGCAACAATAGAGGATTTAAAAGAGACAAAAGAGGGGAAGGAAGATAAGAAAATATGGATTGTGACCACTTTTGTCGATTTTGATGGTAAAATAACCCATTTGTGGCTGTCTCGCATGGGAAATGACCAAAATGCCCTCTTTTTAGTTGAAGAGCTCCTGAGGCATGCTAAAACTATGTCGTTTTGCCCAAAATGTTGCCAGAGATTAGAGAATTAAAAACGCAGAATCCTCCCCATACTTGAATGTTGCCATTTTAACTTGGAAAGAAATAATATGTTACAGAAAGTTTCCAAACACTTAAACACAACCATTAAAACAATAAGAGCTTGACATAGAAAAGGTTATGCCATAAAGAAGGACAAATCCAAAATTGAAAAATTAATGAAAATAAAATAAAAATTCAACAAATAAAAATTTGCTTGGGTTGCCTCCCAAAAAGCCCTTATTTAACGTCTTATTAGCTAGACGAACCTGAACTTTCATCCTTTCTCAATGTTTTTGCACACCACCGATTTGTTGACCTCGTATTAATCTTGTCATTCAACACATCAATCTTTGAAGATGGATCTTTCCTCTTTGGTGGTAATTTCTTATAAATATGGCAGAAGTATATTCTAGAGTGTATTCAACGTTCTGCCTTGGTGTTTTCTTTTACTTGGTGAAAAATTCTTTCAAGAACTTGACGGATTTGGGTGCATGCTCAATTTTATCAAATATAGAAACATTTACCTTTGGAGCCTTTGTTTCCATTTCCTTGATCTTTTCCCCATGATTGCATTAATATCCTGCAAATGATCGCAAAAACAAAACTCTATTTTCCTCTTGGTTAGTAGATTAGTATAATCAATTGCATAAATGCATGAGTAATCTATAGGACGTTTGATGGTGTCATTTATGTTAAACTTGACAACAACACCATTAAATTCCATTGAAATATAACATCATGGACATCAATTTTTGTTCTAACTATTTTCAAGAATGGTCTACCTAAGATCAATAAATAAGATCGTTGCACCATCTACCTCCATATCAAAAACATAAATATCAACAGAAAACACCAAATCTTCTACTTGGACTAATACATCCTCAAGAAGACCATAAGGACAAACACTGGATCTATCAGCAAGAGTCAATACCACATCATTATGTTTTAAAGGACCAACATTCAAAGAAGAATAAACAGACAATGGCATAACATTTATGGATGCACATAAGTCCCACATGGCCTTCTCAAATTGAACATTTCCAATTTTACAAGGTATATAAAACATGCATGCATCCTTTTCTTTGATGGGCATCTTCTTTTGCAGCACTGCTGAAACCGTCTCACATGTGAACTCGTTTATTGCCTTGAAATTTTGGCTTGTTAATGCATAATTCTTTGAGAAATTTAGCATACCTAGGCACTTGCTTTATGGCTATCAATAATGGAATGTTGATTTCCATCTTCTTGAACATTTTGAGGATCTCTTTGTCATCTTCCCCTTTCTTTTTCTTAGCCAAACAGTGAGGGAAAGGTGGTTTCTCTAAGTTAAAAGTCACTGGTTGCTGTGGAGGATCTTCTTTTTGTGTTTTAACCTCCTTCTGCATGTCACGACCCATTCCCGGGATAGTGACCGACGTATGAGGTGAACCGTCCATGCAAGCCCAGCCCATCTCGCATAAGCCTCAACGATACAGAAACTACACGCTCAATTAATTAAAACATTTTAGTAAAACCGTTTCAAGAAAAGTCATATATATATATGATAATAAAATATATCAAGGAAATAAATACAAGAGATAAATCGCAAATCCAATATCCCCAAAATAAGACCCACAATCAGCGAACTCCATAACCCAACAGTATATCGAAGTGAAGCATCTAATACAAACGAAGTAGCCCGACAAAAGGGTGCTAGTAACCAAAAGTATTTGTCTCACTGGGCGGGGATGTTAAGAGTTGCCGAGTCGAATCAACATGCAAAATAGTAACAAGGCAACAAAGAAGAACAAAGGGGGTCAAACCCAGTGAGTGAGGGACAAAACTCCAGAGTGCCTCATACGTGCCTCACAAAGACTGGCTTAAAAACCGTTGGAAAACTACCACATGCACGCATACGACATGAATGTATATATATATGTATACACACTACATATATAGTATGATTTCAGAAACACGTTTCGCAAACGTTTACACCCAAGGCAACCACATGCACTTTGGCAAAATCGATACTACTAGTATCATAGTCGAAAACAATATATACGTATTATGGGACCAGTAACAATCATGGTGGGAACTGTGTCACTCAACCACCTCAATAATGATTGTGGACTCTACCACTAATTCGGTGACAAATCATGTGCCAGGCCAGGGCACATGGCTATCGACAACCTTGATAACTAGGTCAAATCATACATTGGTATACCAAAGGCTACGTACCCCGTAGCAAAGGTGTCCCATAATCAAAAAACATTATCTCAAAACAATATATGCATTCAACATCAAAAACAGTCAAAACATATATATCAATATATATACACAATTCTTTTCCAAAAATAAATAGTGAATATTTTATTCACATAATCTAATTATTTAATTAACCAATCCTTAGATTAGTCTGGTTTCAAGTATGTGTTATACACATAAAAAACTATAACAGTTTTGAGACACAGTCTACGTGTCTGAAGCTGTCATCCACTCACCTGGATGTCCAAGCTCTAGAACCCGACACTACTGCCAGATTGTTGATCCTGCTAACAAAGGCAGGAAGCTGAAACAATTATCAGAAATAATAGTATATAAAAAAAAATGATGTACGAGACATTGGTATGGTGGTTGTACCCAACTCAGTCACTGCACATGCATATGTAACCCTCAAGTCGCTCAAAATCCAATCCGAAAGTGAATCCATCAATTTTGACCCAAAACTCAAAACACACTTAAAATTACAGTTTGGTCCCGACTAATGTAAAATTATGTTCTAGTCCTCAAGACATGACATATTACCAAATAATCCTCAAAGCAGTCAAAATCTCCAAATTAGTCCTCAGATTCTCCGAATTCACCAATTACAAAATGTCACAATTTGGTCCCTCAGAACCACTATTTACTCAAGTTAGTAGAGCTAACTCGAGTTATATGTGGTCTGATTTACTGGAGTTAGCCAAAGAATAACTCGAGTAAATCATGACCTGTTTTACTCGAATTAACCCAAACTTAACTTGAGTAAATATGGGCATATCTTACTCGAGTTAGCCAAAATGCTTACTCGAGTAAGTCACTTACCCAGATCGTCCAGTTTGACTAAACACTCAAATTAATGATAAAAATCACTCTTAAACAACTACATTTACTCTAATCATCCTTCTGAACATTAATTTATACTCAAATCCATCAAAACAACTCGGAGTCTCTCAAAATCACCCTAAACTGAGTTGATCAAACCCATTTGAACCATAATACCCTAGTATACATAATCTTACAGAAAATATGAGGAAAGAAAGGATTAGAAATTACAGTTTGGTCATCGACTAATGTAAAAATATGTTCTAGTCCTCGACACTTGACATATTACCAAATAGTCCTCAAAGTAGTCAAAATCTCCAAATTAGTCCTCAGATTCTCTGAATTCACCAATTACAAAATGTCGCAATTTGGTCCATCAGAACCACTGTTTACTCGAGTTATAAGTGGTCTAATTTACTCGAGTTAACCAGGGAATAACTCGAGTAAATCATGGCATGTTTTATTCGAGTTAGCCAAAATGCTTACTCGAGTAAGTCACTTATCCAGATTTTCCAGTTCGACCAAACACTCAAATTAATTGATAAAATCACTCTTAAACAACTACATTCACTATAATCATCCTTCTGAACATGAATCTATACTCAAATCCATCAAAACAACTCAGAGTTTTTCAAAATCACCCTAAACCAAGTTGATCAAACCCATTTGAACCCTAATACCCTAGTATGCATAATCTTACAGAAAACATGAGGAAATAAAGGATTAGAAAGACAATCTTACATCAAGAAACCCAAAGGAAGTGCTGGAGAACAACTTAAGAGAGATTGGAAGCGTCTGAGAGGAATGGATTGGAGCAAATGACGGATTTCGATCGGTTGGGTCTTTTAATGACGAAGAATACCGAAACGCGTCGTTTTACTTTAGCATAGATAACTCAAGTTACACAATGGTTAACTTGAGTTATATGAACCTCGTCTAACTCGAGTTACACTTCTAGATAACTCGAGTTGTATAAGGGTCACATAACTCAATTTACCTCTTACTCTAACTCGAGTTATCCACTCTCTAGACTCGCTACTCAAGGTTCCAAAACACAAACCCTACATGCTCATCAGCATTATCGACTATCAATTAAAACTCCACACTCTCAATGAGGATGAACATCAATGATCATCAATCGAACTCCAATCGCTAGGGAACATGGCTGAAATGGACGAGATATTACACTGTGTATCATCCCTTATAGTATGGCCTTGATGAGATGCATGTTTTCATCACCACCA
>CAODLS010639954.1:0-10558 GCA_948243855.1 Flueggea neowawraea | reverse complement strand
ATGCATTTCGGTACAACCACAGTACCAATGTCTCGCTTACTTTGTTTCTGATAAGTTTTGTTTCTGATATCTTTGTTTCAGTTTCATATTCCTGTCAGCGGGATCAACCGCCCGTTAGTGGTGTTTGACCGTAAAGCTTGGACATCCAAGTGAGTGGACAGTAGCTTCAGACACATAAGTTATGTCTCAAAACTGTATATGTTTTTTATGCGCTTGGCTTATATCTTGAAATTTG
The DNA here is from genome assembly GCA_948243855.1 of Flueggea neowawraea. Lineage (NCBI taxonomy): Eukaryota > Viridiplantae > Streptophyta > Magnoliopsida > Malpighiales > Phyllanthaceae > Flueggea > Flueggea neowawraea. The sequence goes on along the minus strand of CAODLS010639954.1, from coordinate 10,323 downwards.
ACTAATCTAAGGCTTAACCTAATTAATAAACTAGTTATGTGTTCTAATAATCAACATCGTTTTTTTGAAAATTTGATATATATATTATATATCCCCTCTCTGTTTTTGATTATGCTCTGCATGCTTTTTTTATAAATTATATTACTACAGATTTTTGTATATGATATGGGATGCCTATACTACGGGTTATGTGGCATTTGGTATACCAATGTTTTGATATTGCCCAGCTATCAATGCTACCGGTAGCTATGTGTCAAAGCTCGACACATGATTTGTTTTTTATTAGTGGTAGATAGGGGTGAACAAAAAATCGACCAAACCGAGCTGACAATGAAACCAAAGCCAACTGAGTGGATATAGATGAGGAATTGTCAAAACTGAAAGGTTCGGTTCGGTTGCAGTTTTATCTGTTCAAAAATCAAACCGAACAGAACCAAACTTAACCTTTTTTATACCATTATGTTGGGTTTTACATATACATCTATTCAAAATCGACCAAACTGAACCTAAAACAAACCAACCAAGCCATTTATCAACTCTGGTTTTACTTATATTTTAAACCAATTAAACCGACCGAACCGAATAAAAAATTAACCGAACCAAACTGAAAGTTGAAACCAGCGGTTTAACTACAGATAACCAGAGAGTAAAATCGAACCGTTCGGTTCGGTTGATGGTTTGCCCACAAAACTAAACGGAACCGAACCGTACCATGTACACCCCTAGTGGTAGAGTCCACGTTTATTATATAGTTGATGGAGTGGCGCAGATCACACCATGGCTATATTTGGTCCCATATCGCTTATACTCTATTTTGACTCTGAGATTTTCGATATTACATATACTCTGTTTTTTACTCTGATACTAGTAGTATCATTTTGTCCAAGTGCATGTGCTTGCTTTGTTTGCAAACGTTTTCAAAACTTTTCTTTGAAACCTTGCTACGTATGTAGTGTGTATATGTATGTATACATATTCATACCTGTATGTAGTATTTTTGAATTGTTTTCAAAATAGTCTTTGTGAGGCACATATGAGGCATTCTAGAGTGTTGTTCCTCACTGGATTCTGTCCCCCTTTCTTTTCTTTATTTATCCTGTTTCTATCTTACAGGTTGACATTTTGATTCAACAACCGTTTGGCATCTCCGCTCAGTGAGGCGTATATTTATTTGGTTAGTAACGCAGTCTTGGTTGAGCTACTTCTTTTATTTTAGAGCTCCGCATCGAGATGTTGTTGGGTTACTGGGGTTATATTTTTTCTTTTTGATTTTTCCCGATTTACATTTCATATACTTTATATTTGATTTCATATATAGTATATTTTGTTACACTGATATATATTATTTTCATATATCTACATGATTGCTTATAAATGATTTTTATTAAAGATGTTTTGATAAATGATAAATTGGGTAGAGTTTCTGATTCTCTGAGGCTTGTGCAAGATGGGCTGGGCTCCCATAGGCGGTTGGTCTCGTACGTCGGTCATGGTCCGGAAATGGGTCGTGATAGAAATAAACAAGGAAACCTATGATACCTTTCAAGCTTTAACTAAAGGTTGATTACAAGTGGATTCTCAATCAATAGAATAGTTTCTCACACCAACCCAATCACGAAAATAGCAAAACAAAGCTCAGTTGGTGTGCAAAACTCAAGAACACTAGGACAGAAAAGGTCAAATGGAAAAATGGCAAAGCTTGGGCACTCTCTCAATAATGTTCATACCTTTTCTTAGTTTGGGGACGTCTATTTATAGCCTCTCTATGAATAGCAGTTGTTGTAATCTTCAAAATAGGTGTTATGAGTAAATGGAAAATTATGATTTTCACTGACGTCACCCAGTCTACGTGCGTAGAATCATTCTACATGCGTAGTTCGAATGTCTAGCAGAATTCAATGTGCGTTGTGTTCCCTTTTGCGTGCCTCGTCTACACTCCAGTGGTCACTGCCTTGTTCAACCAAGCATCTGCGTGCTAAGATATACCACTACGTGCATTTCCTAGGCCTTCTATCTGGTTAGATGTTTTACTCAACATGTGTTGTCGATTTCCAAGATGTCACCTTTGATTTCCAATGTCAGCATGTCAGGAATATTCCAATTTAAATTTCGAGCATCATGACGGTTGTCATTCTCCATACTTCTACGTGCGTTGGTTCATGGTAACGTGCGAAGGCTTTGCACTTCAAAGATTGCACCTTTATTTATCTATGTGCCTTGTTCCTTCACTTCTACTTTCCTTAAATGCTTTAATAGAGATCAACTCATCAGACATAAATCTTGACAACGTGCATTTGAGTTATTCCTATGTGTGTTGCTCCATTCCAGTAAGTCTTTGTTTAACTTCAACGTGCATAAAGCATCGCTACTAGGTGCTTAAAGATATATGGTTCCTTCTATCTACTGATACAAACCAAATATATGCTTTATTTGATGTTTACATGTGTAGGAGCCAACTCAAATAATCCATTAAGTTTCAGGACTCCATCTACGTGCGTAGCACTAAGGTTTACGTGCTTTGAAACAACTTCAGCATGCGTAGGAGCTAATCATTATGCTTAGCTTAAATTTTTCAATTGTCTTGTAAAACATCAAAACTAAGTGACATTTCACATTTTGACTAACATTGGCTCAACAATCTCCCCCTTTTTGATGATGACAAAAGATTGAAAGAGTATGCATTCCCCCTCAATCAATGCATCTAAAAATAAGAATCAAAACCATAAGTTTTGTATGATCAAGGTTTTAATCGTTGTCTGTTTGTTAGCACATTTTATAAGCTTGTAACAATCATATTGATCATTCCAATTATCAAGTCAATCATCAACCTCTTACTATGTCTCCCTTTTTTATCATATCAAAAAGAGAGAAACATAGTTAAACATAAACATATACAAAACATAATCAGAACCTATTATCAAGTCATTCATCAGCCAGATATCATAATCAAATATGCATTCATCAAGGATTCAAGTACCATAGACAAAACATATTAAAGCATAGATACACTTTGTCTAAAAAGTAGCGACAAAGTCAAAACATAATTATGAAATGCAACATGTATTAGAATGTGGATCCATTTGCATTTGAAATCAATATGGTGGATTGTAGAGGACTATGAGCCAATTATCAGGATTGGTTTAATCCAACTCTTCTTCATCTAAATCAATGATCAATTCATTCAAGTCCAAATCTCTTTCAACCACCTTTTCAGCCACATTCTCTTTTGCTTGGTCAGTCACAGTCTCAGTTTCCTTATCATCCACAATTTCTACAACATGTACAGCTTCTTATTTTTGTTCATTCTGCTTAACTTCAGTTTCTTGAACATGTTCAACTAGCTCTTTTGGAACCTTATCAGTTTCCTATGCCTCTCTTCATTTTCATTTTCTCCACGAACCTTATCTAAATCTGTTTCATCTTGCTCAGATTATGTGTCCTCGTCCTCTAATGTTGTGTGCTCTTCATCGAACTCTTTTTCAGACTCATGTTCTCCTTCAACTTCTTTTCCATTTAACTCTTTTACAGCCTGATTTATCAACTCCAACACAGCCTCATTTTCTTGTTCAATATCAGTGGGATTTACTATGTTGTCAGGAGCTGTAGAGTTAGAAGGGACTTCCTTTCTTGGAAATTGAGGAACAAAACTTTCTTCTAATGAATTTCTTGTCCTGATGCTTTCCACACTTCTAAAATTCATTTTCAGCAACTCTTTTATTTCTTCCAACTCAATCACAATTTTAGCTTTGAATTCTAGAAAGTCTTTCTCCAATGCCTCTAATATGTTCCCTTCAACAGACCCAATGCTTGATCCAGATTGAGACTCATATCTCGATTCATCCCTTTCTTGATTCTTTGCCATTCTCTTTCTAGACACTTTCCCTTTTTTATATAAAGACCATCTCTTCTGGCTTGGGCCATTTCTTTTCATCGTTCTTATCATACATGAAATCAGTGTCTCGAATGCAAGGAAAATAAACATAGCATTTATTCACAATCTTGAAGAGCTTTATATTTCTTAGAGCTTCCCTTAATATCTTCATTGACTTAACTATTTGTACTAAGTTATGCCCCTCAAGATTGATTTTGAAATGTCTAAATATTCTTGTCAAATGGCTACCATAAGGCATTCCTTCTCTTCTTTGGTGGTCTTTATGTGAGAAGGTTGGACTGTTAAAGTGCTACATCTTCTCCAACATCCAATTTAGAACCAAAAAGGAAAAATTGACCACTCTGCCTTGCATCAACAGGTAGATCATGATTTGACTTTGTGCAATCATAGGTGATTGTGCATGGGACTTAGGCTATAGGCACTTTGTGAAAGCATGATGCACCATTCGCCATCTCACACCGAAGTTGTTTTGATCCAGTAAATATGCCTCAATTTTTACAACTTTGTTATCCCTAAAAATAAATGGCCTTATCTCTTTTAGCTCAACTACAACCGTGTTTGCATTTTCATCAATGAATTCCTTACCACCTCTCGGGACAACCATTTAAAGGCAATTTAAACAACTTGTGAAGAAATTCCTCTGTCACCATAATCTCTATTCCATTTACTGTGCTTTTAACTTCAATTTCTTGAAACCCTATAATGTCTGTTACATCCTCATTAATCCATTCCATAGCATTTGCATAAAATTCTCAAATCAAATCAGGATAGTAATCACTTGCCTCTGACAAACAATTTTCGAGACCAAACTTCTTGAAATCGCTCTCAATCTCAAGGCCACACTCATTCATTGATCTAAAATCAAATACCCTATAGTCAACCATATCAGTTTCCTCTAAAACCTTGTATAGTTTAGAAGTTTCAAGATTAATAAACCTTCTTGCATCAAATGCCTCATCCCCAGCAACATTAACCCTTCTCCTAAGGTTTCTAGAGGGAGAAGAAATAAGATTGCCTCTTGATTGACCTGTCTAACCTCTAGTCATCCTCGATCTCTTAATAGATATGGAGGACTCATGTTTCTCAAATGCCTTACTGTCATGAACCATTTTTGTCCTTTTTTCTGTTCGTTTCATCATTCTCCAAACACAGATTATGCTACTAGTACGAAGAGAAAATGAGTTTTGGGTTTTTAAGATCATAAAATGAGGGAAGTTGAGTGAAACAGGGTCGGATTGGGTCAAATTGATAAAATTATGGATGATTTAGTCGGATTTAGAGTATCGGAGAAGTGGGAAGTGAAAAGTGAGAAAACAGTGATTCTAGGGTTTCTAATAATGAAAGGTGAGGAAAATTTGGTTCTTTCTGTCTACTGATACAAACCAATTACGTGCTTTGTTTGATGTCTACGGACATAGTAGCCAACTCAAATAAGCCATTGAGTTTTAGGACTCTATTTGTGTGCGTAACACTAAGGTTTACGTGCTTTGAAACAACTTAGCGTGCGTAGGGGTTAATCATTGTGCTTAGATTAACTTTTTCAATTGTTTTATAAATCATCAAAACTAAGTGAGATTTCACATGTTGACCAACATTGGCTCAACAGTGTGTGCTGACTCGAATTCCTTATGGCATATGTTGGCACTTGGCTTCTGTTGGTTGGTTCTTGGTTGGTCATAGTCAACACATGTCAGCACATACTTCTCAGGCCAACACAACACTTAGAGTGTTCTGATTGGTTGTGATGTTATGCGTGGGCGAATCAAATCGCGCCACATCAACCCTGCACATCAGCAACCAACATAACACAAGCACCATCAATGTTTTTCATAACCAAATCCAATACCTGATGTGTGCATCCCTTTGCCACATTCAAGTGGGTTTCCACCACCCATCTTCGATCTAATTATGCTTTTAAGGGTCCTAAGTTCATTGGTGGAGTCGAAATTATGAAATTCCAATCTTTTATCTAGCGACCCCAACAATCGAATCAGAAGTCGAACAAAAAATGCACGAAAATGACAATTTCCACACAACACTTTCAGCATCTAGATTTTATGACCAGTAAGGTTCTATGAATGAATCATGAAAACAACCTAGGCTCTGGCATCTGCATACAATATATACCGTAAATCAATTAACTAATAATCAAATAAGAGGGATCGAGATCCTACCTCGATACTCACAATGAAAAAACGTCAACGGATGCACGAGAACAATCTGCTACTAGTCGCCACAAACCACAGACGTTTTGACGCTAGGAACGAAGCATGTACGCGCAGCCTAAGAGCCACAAAACGATCTACTCAACGTATGCTAAGAAGAACGGAGTCTACCTCTATTGGATTTAAGGTCGACAACTTTGAGAGAAAGAGGGGAGAGAGTTTTCCACATTCTGTTGTTTTTGAACTTCTGTATTTAGGTTTCCTAAAGCATCAATATTTATATTGACCAGTTTTCTTAACCAATCAGAAACCCAAACCTTAACTGAACCAAAATGGGTTAACCAAAACCTATTTGACAACCAACCTAATTGACACTCATTCAATTCGGGTTCGAGTTCCATCCATGGTCAGACATGGGCAGACCCGTTTTCCAACACCAACACTCCAAAGCCTTTAGAACATAGACGATTCTGGATTAATGAGAGTGGATGAATGTTCAATAAAATGACATAAAAAGGTACGTTATCTCAAACAAGAAAATAGAACTTGAAAAACCCCAACTTCTGATCTATTTTCACCAACGGATGAACTAACATGCCCTTAACAATATCGGACCATTTCTCTCAAACAATTCCATGTTCCAAACCTGCTGAGATTCTTCTATGCCGACCACTGAAATGCCATGACAATTTTCTCGATCACGTTATGCCCTGTAATAACAATAAGATGTTAGCTCCATAAATTGGAATCTAACTATTTGAAGCATTTTGCGAGATTTTAAAGCAAAAAAAAGTTAAATATTTTAATAATGGTATAGGTCATACATACTTTGTATTGAAAATAACAAATAATATTTAAGTGAAGAAGATTTCTGAACATTACCTGAAACTGAAGATTTTTACTCTGCACTCAGGTTTCATTGCAAGATCAACATCAGCTTGTCTAATGTCCTGACAAGCTATTAAAAGAGGAACCGAATTTATTTTAAGTAATCCGTAATGAAAACAAATCTTTCCACTAAGAACTGCACTGAAAACAACCTGATGACTTGCTACATTTGCTTTCAACGCCCTCACATCATCTTCATTAACTTCTGTATTCTTCGCCTTAGTACTCACTTTCAAAACTGTCCTGTTCTTAGCTTTTTGGATAAATTTTGGGATCTTAGTCTCTCCTAGTTCAATGTTTTCGGATAATGCACTAACCACCAGAGCGCTATAATGAAGATCAACACTTTCATTTTCATTCAATATCTCGATTCGGGTTCGAAAATCTGCGGTCAGGATTGTATCGTTTCTCTTGTTAACATTTGGCTTCGGAAAGTCAAGCCTCAGGACGCGGACTTTAGGCAATCCTGACCGCAATGTAGACACAAATAGCAGGCCAAGCAGAAGCAGAGCAAAAGAAAATGCAAACAGTCCCAAGATCATCCATGCACAACACACAGGTGTGGAGCATCGCGAGCCTCTCCTTTTCTGTTCTTGTTCTTGTTCTTCTTCTTCCTCTTCAGGAGGAAATTTTATTACTTCTTCAGGTATTTTCTGAGGAAATGCGGGATTGGAAGAAAAGCCTGAAAATGCCAAACGATCTACGAATTCCTCAGGTTGAAGCTTGTAAGGGGATGGAAGGAGGTGCGGAGGAGGAGGTGGTGGCTTGAACATGATGGTCTGAATCCCTCGTTGCCTGAGATCCCCCTTCCGCACCAGCAGGAGTGAGAACCAGCGTGAAATTGTATGGTTGAACAAGACTAGTGCTACAAGTCAAGGAGAGCCACATCCAAATATAGCAAACAAAGGTTAATTGTGACAAGTTTTTTTTTTTGGTCAAGAATTGTACCAAGTTTAGATTTCTTGTTCTGAGTCGACACATATTAAGAAATTCTTGAAATGTGTTTTAGTCAAATTTTAGCTTGATAGCAATTTGGATTAAATTTTCTGAAAATTAATAATTGCTATTATGGATTATTTTATTGGTAGGGCGACATCAATTTAACCAAATTCATATGAAAAATGAAAGTTGATTAAGAACGAGCATAACATGCTTGGCAAACAAAAAATTAAAAATTAAAAAAAAAAAAAGAAAATTGAACAATTTTTATAAATACTTGATGAAGATAAAAAATAAATTGAAAATGTTTAATTGAATATAACAAACAAATCAAAAGTATTCCCAATACAGAAACAATGGGGAAACTATAAATCTATGAAAAAAAATGCACAACTGAATGAATTTTGAACAAATTCACAATCTAATCAATTTGCACATACAACTTGAAATCACACAGCAGCAACACTCATGGAGTCTGCACATTTGAATCCTTGGATTTATTCTCTTCTGAAGATGGCCGGTTCTCTGAGTCAGATTGCCGGATTTCTTCAATCATTCGAACAACCTCATCCATGCTCGGCCGCATATCGGGCACCTTCGCTACGCAGGCCATACCAATTTGTAACATCTGTACCATTTCTTCTTCAATATTTTGGTACCTCATTAGCTCAGCGTCAAAAACCTCAGCTGTCCATTCTTCCCTTACAACTGACTGCACCCATCTTGGAAGATCAACCATGTCATCGCGGCTTGGTGATTGTAGTGGAGCTTTTCCGGTCAGCATTTCCAGGAGGAGGACTCCAAAGCTGTAAACATCTGATTTATGAGAGTGTTTGCGGGTTTCAATCACCTCAGGAGAGCGATAGCCTGTTGTCCGAGGAGCAGGAGGGACATTCATAAGCGGGGTGAGACCGAAATCAGAGATGCATCCATCATTGTCTTGGCTGAGGAGGACATTTGATGACTTTATGTTTCCATGAGTAAATTTTGGTCTGCCCACGGAATGTAGATGAGCAATTCCCCTTGCAGCTCCAAGAGCAATCTTTACTCTGGTGTCCCAGTCTAGAGGGGTTCTGCCCGCTCCTCTATTTCCTGTTGTCAAATCCAAATCAAATTAAAGAGGAATATTCCCATTTCCATGAATACATAGATGCTCCTTTAGAACATTGCGGTTCTGTCCATTTATTTTGATGGGGGAGTAATTTCACAATATGCATACTAGTTTAGAAAACAAGCATAAGGTGCAAACTATTGTATCAAATTTTCTAGTTCTAAACATAGAGGCAGTAGAAAATAGAAGCTTCAAATCAACAATGCTTTGCAAAGATGCAAACTACTTTGAAAATGGTGCGTGATCTTATAGATAAGGCCACAGATGAGGATCGAAAATTTTGTTTATGTTACAAGTTCTTTGCAACAGTGGCATCGTGTAAAAGGTCAGTCACAATACTGCAAATGCGTTACAGCTATGCCACTTATCAAAAAAGAACGCAGAAGTTGTTTTCAGTTTTGAAGATTACGTTTAAGAGAGATTACTAGGTTAAACATACCATGCAGGAGTGTGGACAAGCTTCCATTTGAGATGTAGTCATAGACTAGAAGCTTCTCATCTTTTGAGTAGTAATATGCACGAAGTGGCACAACATTTTGATGCTGTCCAACTCTTCCCACAACCTCCATCTGTTGTTCGAAGTCTCTCTTCCCCACCACAACTTCCTTCAGCCTTTTCACCACCACTGTTGTTGATTCCTCCAAGACAGCCTTATAAGCTGTGCCATAACTACCCTTTCCAAGCACTTCAGCTGATGCCCTCAATAAGTCCTCAAGGTCAAAATTATAAGAGCAACCTTCAAAGAATACCAGCTTGTTCTTCTCAGGTTCTTGGACTCCACTACCAAACTCTTCTTTGGGTTTCTCACTCCTCCCAACACTAACAGCCTTGCCTTTCAAAACACTACTGCCCCCCTTATCTTTTTTCTTCAAACAGCAGCACAAGATAATTATAACAAGAAGGAACATAATTGCTGCCCCTCCTACAGCAATTGCAATTATAGCTCCCATTGTTAGTTTTGTTTTTGAGCCTTCCTTTTTTGGCATGATTGTAGGGGGACGGTTAGAAGGAGATGGAGAAGGAGGAATAGAAACGGGGGAGCATGGACTAAGATGTGGCCCACATAAGAAAGAGTTTCCAATGAAAGATGAATTTGGAAACTTTTGAAGGGATAATGGAATTGAGCCATTAAGATTGTTATAGCTTAAGTTCAAATGCCTGAGCCTAGTGCGGCTAAGATCAGGTATTGATCCTGATAAGGTGTTGTTTTGGAGGCTCAGGCCACTGAGTTGGGTCAAATTTGCTGCTGTTTGAGGTATGTTCCCTGTGAAATGATTGAATGATAGGTCTAGTACATTGAGTTGCAAAGATAAGTTAGAAGGAATGGT
>CAODLS010639908.1:0-11004 GCA_948243855.1 Flueggea neowawraea | reverse complement strand
GATTTCATGTCATATCCTGACACATCAAAACGATATAAGTAGGAAGACACAGTCTATGTGTCTGAAGCTGTCATTTCACTCACCTGGAATCTGAAGCAAAGGATCCAATCAGACACCACTTGTAGGTGGCTGGTCATGCTGGCAGGAACAAAAAGCTAGAATAGATACATACATAACGGATATCAGAAAAATGATGTTGGTACTGTGGCGGTACCAGATGAATGATATGCAGATGCAGACGCTCAGGGATGCTGAAACTCTAATCCGAATGATAAACCATCATTCACAACCCAAAATTCAAAGCCCACGTAAAATTACAGTTTGGTTCCCGACCAATGTAAAATTATGATCAAGTCCCTGAGACTCGACTAAGTTCAAAATATCCCTCAAAGTACTCTGGAACTGCTAACTAGTCCTCGAGGTAGTTAGAATTCCCAAAATAGACGCCAACACAAAGAGGTACAAAGATGTGCAAAAATTACACATTTGGTCCCTCATAACAAAGCCTCACTCGTGTAACCAAAAGGGTTTACTTGAGTGATACCAACAGCGGCTTACTCGAGTAAGCCAGATTTGCTTACTCGAGTAACTTGTGTTCATCACTTACTCGAGTTAGCCATTTGCTTACTCGAGTAAGACCTGCCCAAAACATACCCAACTCGACCAAACCTCAATTTCACCGATGGAAATCGATACATAAAACCCACATTGACTCGAATCAAGCCTCAGAACTCAAATATAGAGTCAAAATCATCAACACAACTCAGAAGCACACTAAATTGCCCCAAAACGAATGAGTTTGAAACCCATTCACCAACATGTTCGATTTATGTGAATCAAATCCTACATTATGTGTTAATGGACTCCTAAAGTCCCAAAATCACAACCCTTAACACCCATTCTAACAGAAACAACCTACATCCGAACCTAGGAGCATTCATTCAAATCCTAAATTGCACATTCATGCAAAATGATGGAAAATGAAAGAATGAGAGGTAGATAGACTAATCCTTACCTCAAGAGACGTCTAGGAAGGAAAGAGATCCAACCGAAATGGCTTCTAGACGGAATAGGAGTGTTTTGAGTGAAGGAAAACGGAGCGAGACCAAAAAAATTGGGTGGGGGTATATATAGACCCATGCCCAAAACGATATCGTTTCACGCAATGGGTGCACATCTCACTCGAGTGACACACCACTCACTCGAGTAACACAAATGGTTACTCGAGTAACACGTTCTCACGTGTTCATCATGTTCATCCCGAAACAAGGCTTACTCGAGTAATCAAATGGTTCACTCGAGTAATATATGTCCTATCTAACTCGAATAAGACTTAACCGCTTACTCGAGTAACCCAAGGTCCATATCACTCGAGTAACACGCATTTGTTTACTAGAGTAACATATTATATGTCACCCATTTGACACTCCAATCGATCGAGCTCGACTAGGGGCAGAACCAAAAACTATAGAGTGTTGTATCAGAATCCGACGGGTTATTACACTAATTAAATGTATACTAATCAAATTTTTAATTTGTGGTCATGATTTGATAAACCCAAAATAAATTCCTATGTGTCAAGAGTTATTACATATTAATTATTTCTATATATTATAATTATCGCAGCTGCTAGAATAAACTATATTTTTTTGAATTTCCTGACCTAAGTGATCTCTTCTAGTAACGGTTAAATATGAAAATAAAATTCACCTTATAACGAGTAAACCTATCAGACCTTTATTTTTAATTTCTATTAGCAAAAAATAGAATTAGCAAGACATTCAGAAAGTAGTCCTCAGACCTTGTAAAACTATAACCAAAAAAAAAAATTTTTGTAACAAAACAAATATAGATAATATATATATTGTTTCCAAAAAGAAGAGAATAAGATTCCATATGCAAAAAAAGAAAGATTTAAAATTATTTTTATAATGAATGACTGAAGAACACGTTGAAGGTAAAAGAATTATGTTTTTAGCTTTTTCTCAGTAATCATGCAATTACTTGACTAGGTCCTAAAATCAGCCTAAAAAAGAGGGGGAAATGTTAATCAGATACACCATAATATTATAATCAGGGGACAGTAACGGCATTAATTCAAAAGTTACATAATTTGAGTTCATGTAAACTTCACCTACCATATGATTACAAATTAACATGAATAATGATTAATAGTAGAGCTTCCAACTGTGACTTAGCAATATCCGGGGGAACTGCATCCCCATTGGCCTTTCGGCGAAACTCTCCTTTGACGGGCAGACTGCCGCCATGTTGTTGGAAAATTTTAAGAAAATAAAAACAAAAGAAAATTACAAAGTACTAATCATAAGTTGGCAAGTCACCATTTGCTTCAATTACAATTGTCAAACTAGTCCGGCAATAATGTAATGAAATTAGCTAGCTATAGACATTAAAAGATGTTACAATTTTTCGTACTATATTTATATATATTAAAACAAAACTCAGAAGGCCGTGATTCTTGCTTTAAATCACAATCAATGGTAAATAATAATAAAACATATACAGGAATTTACCCAAAGAGGTTAATTATGTAACTATCAAAAAAGAAATAACGTGATGAGATGAAACTAACTAATTCAACCATTTAAATGTATCCACTTAATTACAAGTCAATGTCTTTTTTTGATCGATGGTGATCTTTATTGAATATCTAATTTATAAAGCAGTGGATTGAAAGAATAGAAAAAACCTACTCTGAGACATTTTCGCACACTTAAAACTATTAAATAATTAAAGAATGAGGAAAACTTGTTATGCTGTTACAATTAGCTTCATAAAAATTGTACGCAAACATCTATACAAGTCAATTCTTAAATTAATAAACTTCTTATTTACAGTGCATCAAAAGGCAAAGCATTTAAAGATGAAATCACCCTAAGAAAAAAAATTTAATTGATAAAAAATTTGACTATTCCTCATCTTCCAGATCTCCCATGCTATATGAGGTGATCAACAACGTTGATCAACAACGTTCGCTGCAAATCTCCTGTAACCATAGCTTCAAATTAATTGATTAATTTAATCCTAAAATATTTAATTTTGTGCTATTAACACTATAAACTGTCGAGCATCCATCACCAACCCCTTAACTATTTATTTTTTGTTGGGTAACTACTTGATTAATTAAATTACAAAAAAAATCAAAAGCTATGCAATATAAAACAAATAGTTTAGAAAGTTGTGAAATAGAAAGTGAATATATAGTTGAGGGATTTTGAAAAACAAAATAAATAGTTTAGGGATTGATTATGTACATCTGACAATTCAAATGGAGATAATAACACAAAAATAAATTACTCAAGAAGCCTAATTTAAACTAGAAATGATATATAGACTGGTTCTAGAAGACATGCCATCTCAGTATTCACCTTTTGGTTTACATACTAGTTGATAGTAACTTAATTAAACTTAAGCACTCGTCACTAGACAAAGTTATTTACATTCACATCAAAACTGTGACATAACTTATGGTAAGCTAAGAGTTTTCTAACATTAATTGACAGCATCATCTATAAAATTATAATTGTACTCTTATGAGCTTTTTGCCAGATGACACTTCACAAACTTTACCACTCTGTGGTATCCAAATCCCCTAATTATTACTATAATTAACAAATAAAACTTAATTATTGGCACTCCATAAAATTAATTAGAGGAGACGTCATGATAGTGATATTCATTGTTTTTATTTTTTTTCCACCTTTGAGAGTGAAATCCTCGGCTTCTCTTTGTCAAAACAATCAAAATTCAGATTGGTGCAACTGATCATCACCCATTGCTTCATGCCTTCATGAATAACTTCCCATCCATTTCCAATCCATCCTCACCTAACACAAGCCATCGCCCATCTATACACGTGGCTCCACGTCAGCAACTTTCCAAACTATTGCCTACTCACACAGTCGACAAATCATCGGCCAACACGTGTCGAAGTTAACCCTACTCCTTGCTTCTTCATAACTAAGCTAAATTAATTAGATTTACTTAAAAAGAAAGGAAAAATATATATATTTCAATGGACCTGCAAGCTTATGTCACTCCATCTTGAAAAGCATGTTTAAAAAACACTAAACCCCACCACTATAATACGCACCGACTTTAAAAAGCCAATCCTTGTGTAGATACACTTTGTATACTTATACATACGGTTTGGACCAAAATACCCCTCAGATTTTGCCCATAAATATGTATCCCCTTCGCTTAGGGTTGTAAATGAATCGAGCTACTCGGTGTTCGGCTCGATGAAAACTAGTTTATGATTAGACTCGTTAATAAATTAGCCGAGTTTGAATAAGATTTTAAACTTGAATTAATAAACGAGCAGAGCTTTTCCCAAAAACTCGGTTCGAAAAGCTCGCGAATATACTCGTTTATATGTTCATGAACAATGCTCATGAACAAACTCGGTTGTAGGCTCGTTTATATATATACATGTGTATAAGTATATATAAATGTATATATGTTTACATATGTTTTAAACTAAATTATGAAGAAAAAAAACTTATGTTTAGAATATTATTTAATATTTGAGCTACATCAACAAAAGTGAAAGCTTGTATTAATCGACTATGCCTATAAAAGTACAAGTATGTTCACATAAGGTCTGATATTATGTTGAATTTGTCAAACAAATTGAAACTTCTAATAGTTTTTTGTTCAACTGTATGCTCAACATGATTTTATTGAACAAATCTAAACTTAAATATATTGTTTTTAGAACTTTTGTCCAATTTGAATTTGAAATCTCATTTATGATTTTATTTGAGCCTTTGTTGAGCGTAGCTCAAAAAACTAGCGAACAAGCTCGTGAGCTCGCAAGTCTTGTAACGAGCCGAGCTTGAACAAGATTTTGAACTCGAGGAAGAGCTCAAGTTCAAGCTCGAACTCAAAAAATTTTATTCTAGCCGAGCTTGAATACTCTAAAACTCGGCTCGGCTCGGCTCAATTACACCCCTACCTATGCTGCAATTCTTCCCTTTTCCCCTCCTCTCCTCCATCCCCTCTCTATTAGAAATTCTACAGCCATGTTGTCCGTTATTCCGGCCGTTATGCCGACGGATTCCGCCCTCGGAAACCCTTTTCCGTCATTTGAAAACGGCTTCACCCCATGGGACCCTTCTGAATTCTTGCCAATTAGTGCTCCCCCATCACCAAAACCTGGTTGTTCGACTTCCGATTCGGATGAACCGGACCGGTCGGATCATAACCTACCAACTCAAACAACTCGGTTTCAGACAACCCAAACCAAGCCAACTCTAACTCTAACTCCAACTCCGGTTTTGATCATGGCCGAGCGGAAGCGGAAACGGATGCAATCAAACCGAGAATCTGCGAGAAGGTCGAGGATGAGAAAACAGAAGCACTTATAAAACCTAAGGAACCAGGTGAACCGGCTTAGGGTTGAGAATCGGGAAATCACGAATCCGTTGCGGTTTGTACTGTACCACTGTCACCATGTGAGGATGGACAACGACCGGCTCCGGTCCGAACACAGTATTCTCCGACAGAAACTGTCGAACATACGACAAATTTTGATGATCAGGCAACTATCGCAAGTCGAGTCCCCAAGGCCGCCATGCAATAATATTATTACGAACCAACAAATCGCCCCATCGTTAATAACCTCATGATAATAAGAAGGCATAAAAATAAATATTAGAGCTTATTTATTAAAACAGAAGCGAAAATAGAGGCATTTGATCTCTATCTCTATTATTTATATAGATGGTATGTGTAGAGTCTTTGTAAATGATCAAAAAGCTGCTAAAAATGCCATTAAAAAAGGAAATTGCATGGTGTGGTGTTTTTGTGATTTTGGTGAACACTAGTATCATTTTGGAGATATCATGGTTTTGTTGTTTTGGTGAAACCAGGGTTCCATTATTGTGGTGGGTGTAAAAGGCTAGTTTTAGTGTTTGGTTTTATTAATTAAAGCATTAATCATCTTTTCTTCTTTTGTTTCTCTTTTGTTTTCTGTTTTTGGGTTAATTAATTACAATGATTATTCTATAGCAGCTTCACTCAGATTTTGAACGGTTCAATTTTATATTCCGCATTGATCTAGCCCCGTACGTCTGTGAATTAATTTTGTGGATCATTACTATGCAACAAATTAAATTTTATTTAGGCACCATACATAAATTAATATTCCCAACTTTCAAATTAATTATCAAATGTGAATGGTGACACTATGTATCAAGTTAACTTCTGATAAGGTCTTTTTTTCTTCTACACGCAACATAAATTATGTCCAGAATTTCCTTTCATTGACATGATATGTGCATTGACATTATATGTGCAGTTGTATTAGTGCTCCTAATTAAATCCTATATTATGATTGTCCTTTCGGAGCTTCAAAACCAATTTTAATTCGGTTGAGATATTAATTTAAAAGATGCAATCTTAAATATCAGCCAAACAATGGCCTATCAATTGGCTTGACGTATTAATCCACCTGTCTGTGAAATAGCCAACCATTGATTGACAATTTTTATTGATTTAAAATGATTGAATCACACCAGAATAAAGGTACAAACACAATAAAAGAAAACTTCAATATCACTAAACTAGCGCAAATACTCCCAATTAGTAAAATTGTTACAATCCCATATTGTCTAGTTGTGTTTCTCAATGTTCTTACAAATTAGAAGCAAACTAACTGCAAGGCCCCTCTTAAGGTAGAGGGTAGTATTAAAACTGTAATAGTGCAATGTTTGGTCACCTAAAGATGTTCGGTTCTCCAAACTTTATACTTCAGATATCCAAGCTTGGGCATGAGGGAGAGGGGTGTAGTACAATCCGCACGATTAAAGTTTAATTAATAAAATCGCCTAGCCATTTTATTCATGTTTAATCCACAAAGAAGTGGATTAGCAAAAATAAGAATTTCTACTACTCAAACTGTTTTTGTCGTACTACAAGACTATAACACCGAGAAGGGAAAAATCTGTTTAAACAAGATTTATTTGACAAATATTTTGGCATTTTCATGTCTCAAATTTGGTGATATACCAGTTCTATTAAAAATCAATGACAATAAGTTATAGAATAATTTGTTTATAAATCGTTATACGTTATCAAAGAGCCAATGAAAATTTTGGTAAGTAGATACCAACAAATTTTGAGAAATTTTTATTCAACATATTAGATATGTCAAACACATATGTTATGTCCATAATTTGTCACACTGAAGCTTATAAATATTAAAATGAAAAAAAAGGGTCCAAGACTAGAAAATTATTTTCTTATCCACTTTTCTTGACTATTCTATTGTCCAATTTCTTCCCACTTGTCCATAAAATTTAATTACCGTAGCTTTCTTTTTATTTCTATTTTGATAGAGCACATTTCTAGTTTTTTTGTCATTTGTTAAACTTGATTTGGATTAAGTGCAAAGAAGATGGGAGCATTAGTTTACAATATTATTAGTGTATAATGACTTTACAGTTTGTAATCATGATATTAACCGGGCCACAAGTTAAATTTTGATCAAAGACGTAATCCATTAATTTGGCAGTAGCAAAAGAGAAATGCATTCGTCATTCCCAATTTCCTTCTTCCTTTCATCCAAGAAGCTAAAGCTAGATAAAACAAACCTACACCATTTTAAATTCACACTTTTAATATTTTTATGCCTCTGGATTTAATTAATATCCAACTCTATATATGCATACAATGGATATTCCTCGCATAATACCTTTTTAAAATATGACATCAACAGTATAAAATATGTATTTCCAATAGTTTTTACTATTAAGGAGCTTGGAGCTAGTTAAATTTTTAGGATATTACTTTATGGTAATAAAAAATGATGGTCAATATATAAGTTTTAGTGATAAAGCTTAAAATCAAGTTTTTTTTAATGATCCACTTGCAAAAATCATAATAAACTTAATTTATAATGGTCCTGTTTGTTTTAATGAAAGATGATTACCCATTTTCTATTTCTTAAAGGACTTTTTTTTTTTCATTTTCTTATTGCTGTAATACTAAATTCATAAGGTATTTATCAATATAAGTTATTGGTTTAATAGTACGGCTTTAAGCAAATTTTATTTATTAAAGATATGATACTTATTACTATGAAAAGGAATTTTTAATAATTTAATTCTAAAAATTAGTTGCCTACATTTTATAATTGAAAAAAATGTATCTGATAAATTGTTCCAACAAAAATCATTTTTATAGCGTTATTGTGGAGCACTGTTCTGAAGATAGGTAAATTACAAAAAAGCTTCTGAAGCAAGATGGTGAGGATTCTATAAGTGGGAGTAGGTATGGATTAAAACCCACGTCCAATCATTCCAAAAAGGCATGCTTAGGCTATCCGATGCCTGTCTCTTCGCCTCCTTTGTTTTAGGCGCACGTCTTTAGCTTTCTTTGGTGGCACGTTTATGAAGACCCAGAACTTGGTTTTCAAACCAAACCAAAGTATCTAACAACGTGGGGCACAAATAATCCTTGCTGCCCACATCAACTTTTGTTAATTTAATTTAGGACGAAATTAATAACAGTCTCCGATATTTAGTATATTGTTTAATACGATTTTTACTATTTCTAATGTAACTTCTTTGGTCATTTCATTTATCTTCTGTTAGTTTTACTTAATAAAAAAAATAAAAAGATAAATTTACTCTTAAATTTAAAACTTATTTACTCACCTTAAATCGAACCGAACTAAAGTTGACTAATCTCGACACCCAATCAAACACACCCATTCCAAAATCAAAACCATAAAGTTAACCCAACCTCAACACCCAATCAAACACACCCATTCCAAAACCAAAACCAAAAAGTTAAACTCAACCTAAACACCCAACTAAACCCACACATGCTCTCTTCCTCTAACCCAAAATCACAGCCTGACATAACCCAAAACTCAAAACTACACATTATCTCTAACCCAAAACCACAACCTACCCTAACCACAAAACCCAAACCACAATACCTATTGTTTCTTCTTCTTCCATCCTCTCTCTCTCTCTCACACACAACGCCGTTCAACTGCTCCGACCCAACCCAAATCGCGACGCGACCCGTCACCGGCCAAATCGCGACACTAACTGCGCCACGTCGTTGCCCAGTGGTGAAGAAGTCGAGCTCCAACAAATTCGAGACTTTGGTTATTCTGAATTTTTAATGTGTTTCTAATTTTGGAGATGATTGATACTCCAAGAAGACAGCGTAGCAGTTGAAGATCTACATATTTGAAGTGAAAACAGAGACTCAAATTGCAGGACTTGAAGGAGCGAGAGGATTGCTGGGGTGTTTTGTTGCTGCCAAAGAGAAATGTGTTGAGTTTGTTCGTTTGTTGCTGCCAAAGATTTGAAGTGTCGTTGCGTCGTAGCCTATAATCATTGCTTTACTTCGTTTGATGATTCTTTTTGTTGCTGCCAAAATGTGGGTTCTTTGTGTGCAATTGCATTTCAATTTAAAAACACAACTTGGTTCTTCTTGTAATAACGCAATTTCATTGAAGTGTAAATTTTCTGGGTTAGTAATGTTTGGAAAATTTTCTGGGTTTCATTTTTGAAGTTTTCTGGGTTTTGCTCTTCCACAAATTCTTGGAACAAAACGCAGCACCTTGAATAAAACTCCATTTTTCTGGGTTTTAGTTCAGATTGCAGAAACGGAGAGATGGTCAGTGTGAAACAACAACGGCTTTGGTGGCATCGAGTGGTGAAATTCGAGAGGGAAGGGAGGAGCAAAACCCATTCAGTCTCTTTGATTTTCTCTTTGGTTCATGGAAAAAAAAAATGGAAGAACGAAAGTTTATTCATGTTTGGATTTAAACCCAGAAAAAAAATAGAGGCAACATTTTGTTTGGGTTTGTTGATGTGTGTTTCAATATTTCTGTTTTTTTATTGATTTTTTTACTATTTTTCCTTTGTTTTTCTTGTGTTTTGATTAAGTAGGATTGTAGTTATTGTTTGAATTTGTTGAAAATTGAGTGAATTTTGGTTTGCTTTGAATGAGAGAGTGAGAGATGATGATGAGAGAAAGAAAAAAAAAGTAATATAAGGGTAATTTAGTTATTAAATTTTTAAAATTAGTAAGAATTATGTGCAGTGATAGACGGAAGGACATGAGATGTTATATTAGAAGTAGTAAGAATTGGATTGAATAATATACTAAATTTTGGGAACCGTAGTGTATTTCGCTCTTTAATTTAAAGATAATCTAAGAAGAAGAAAAAACCCGTAACATCAAACGTTTCTGGATTACCATTTGTGTGCAATTAGTTGGTCTTATTCTGCTTTTGGGGCCAAGAATGAAAAAGATTAACCTTGCTTGTCTTAGACTACCCGCAACAGGGCTAGGAACGGGCCTACGGTTCCTAGCCCCATAGACCGAGACGTGTTATTACGTCCCGATTCGGTAGTCCGTCCTCCTGCGGGAGGAGGAACTACATTCGTCAGGCGCGGGGCCCATTGGGCTTTGCACTTAACATTTACCTTTTTTTTAAAAAAGTATATTTAAATTTGACCATTGGATCTGATTGATCTAACGGTCATATTTACTCCAACGGTAATATTATCATTGTGGTAAAAAAAATTATCCTTTTAGTCCCTAACGGCTAGTTTTACCCATTTTCCTATAAATACCCCTTAAACATATTTTTTTCTATTATTTATTCACTTCAAACACTCATTTCTCTCCCCCAAACTCTCTCAACTCTTAAAATTTCTCTCCAAATATATTTTCAATGGATCTCAACGATTTTTCCGATTATTTTTCAAACAACGAAAACAAAATAATAGAAGAATTTGCACTAGCAAAATTTCCTCCTCTTCTAATGATGAGGATGTAATACCCCGAATATTTTTTATAAGTATTTTTGTATAATTATATTTGGAGTAATTATTTTGAATAATTATTGGTGGATAATTATTTTTAGAATAATTATTTTTGGATAATTATTATAAATAAATTTGGGTAAAAATTTGAATTTTTATTTTTGGTGATTTGAAAGTGATTTATTAA
>CAODLS010639889.1:0-29948 GCA_948243855.1 Flueggea neowawraea | reverse complement strand
ACTTGAAGAAGAGCCATTCGAGGAGGGCGTAACGTTCCATGCCGGCGAAGAGGAGGGACTGAGAAGGCGCGTTGGCGCGTGGATAATTTAGCATCGCCAGTTTCCTCTGTATCTCTTCCATTTGCTTCGCTGCCATTTTTTTTTTCTTTTCCAATATTGAATAACAATGTCTCTATATCCACCTGAGACGATCTGTTTGATCTTCTTTCAAAATGACCAAATTGCCCACAGGACGAACAAGTGGGTGGGTCCCACAGTACTCAAATGCTCAGGTCGCCGGTGGTGATAAATTCGTGTTTAGTTCGAAACCGACCCGTTTTGAGTACTCTGCTTCGACAATTGAGTGAACAGACGTGAAAAGAGTCCTTTTAACCCAAATCACAACAACAAAGCAAAGGAGACGAACCAGAGTCCAGAGAGGAAGAAACGCTAATTTCAGCGACAATGGCTAAGAAGAAGAAGATGAAGAAGAATGACGAAGGGAGGAATAAGATTTTGAAGAATGAAGAACCTGAAGAGTGAATGACGAACTGATTAGAGGGCAACGTGAGGTGCAGGAAGAAACTGAAGAACAAGTTAAAGGTGCAGATTCTGGAGAAAGAAATTGAAAGAGTGAAGGAGGAGAGTGCGGGGTGTGTGAAGAGTGAAACTGGCGATTTGCGAGTATTGTCTTATGAGAGGAGATTGGTCCACTAGTCTGGAAGGCTTTGGGTTAATGTTTGGGTTGGGTTAGAGACAGGTTAGGCTGTATACATAGAAATGCTCCCAATATTAAAACCAACGTGGTTGGTTCGATTCGGGTTTGATTTAAAACATAAAAAACGAGAGCCGAAATTGCCGGTTTCTCTTTCTTCTAAACCACAACCGATCCGAAGAATTTGGTTAACCAACCAAATAGGCTCGGAACGGTTTTGACTAGGTCGGGTTGGTCGATTCGAAAAATTTTGCCTAACCAACCAAGATTAGATTCGCTTGTGGATATTGTTGCTAAATTTTAGGGAACCATGGTGTAAGATAATCGAGGAAGAGGGGAAAAAACAACATTTCTCTCTCTATAGTGCCCTCGCCGGGTTTTATTGTTTTCTTCCTCTTTTTCCCATTTCGGCAGAGAAATATCCCTTTGATCCAATCTTAGAGCTTTTATAGCCGGAATTTTTATGTAGTTTCATTTTATGTATCATTTGTCTCCTTCTTTGCCCGTTTTGGTGTTGTCGTCATTTGGGTTTCTGTCTCTTTCGTCTAGTTTCATCCAGCGTCTGGCCTAGTTCTCTAGTTCGTGAGCATATATGTGGAGGTCAACGGTCAAGACTTCAAAGGCTTTAAGATCTTAGGGTAGGTTGGCTTTTTTGATGGGTTTTTTGTGATGGCATCTTCTCAGAGGAACCAGGTTTTGTTCAGATACGTAGGGTTTTGCTCTGGGGCAAGTTGATTTCCAACGACACTGGTTCTGGTGAGATTTATTTTTGGTTTTTTGTTTCTTTTAAGGAATGATCGACATAGTTGTGCTTGCATTGGTGAGGAATTTCAGCGAAGGATCTGGTTGGTTGTCGTTGATTTGCTGTTGATAAGGGTGGTGGCAAATGGGTGCTAGAAGGCATGAGGATCCCGCTTGGGACGGTGAAGTTTTGGCAATTCAGGTTTGATTGACCCGACTAGAAAGTCTATTAGGCCAAAGGACAATCAACTGGGTTAGGCTTTGTAAATTAGGTTTGCCTTTTGGAGAGAGCAAATACCGCTGTTTGTCAACATTATTTTGTAATATTTCTTTCGTAAGATTAAGAAGGTTTATTACAGATACAGTTTACTGTAATTGTTTATTCATAGTGTGAATTTTCTTATTTACGGTGATATTTTTTGAATACACGGCCACCTTTTAGATCAAACAGTGTCGTTTTATGGTTTGTTGCTCGTTGATTTGGATTTTTTTTGCATCTGTAATGATTAGTTTTTCAACCTTTTCCAATTAGCAATGTAAAAGGTAAAAAAAAATAATTGTGAAAAGCATTTTCTGCCAAAATTCCATGTTGTTAGGGTATTTTTTGTTTCATTTTGTTATTAGTTTCTTCTCCAGATTTGATTTTTGAATTTGTTTTAACTTTGGTGTATTCATATCATGCAATTGTTTTCTATAGAATAGGAAGTTTTATTTCTTGCCTCACCATCATTTGGGAGCAATAATTATGTACAATGGTTTTAATTACGATGCTATTTTTGACAACATTATGAGGGTGTTGAGTCCAAAATAGTTTGAGATGTTTTCACAGTCCTGTTTTGGTCATTTTCTAAAGGTTAAGCCACTTAGATTACACTTGAATTTAATACATAATTTGTTGGTGATGGAGATTGAACAGTCGAATGAGTATGAGGTTTGGGTAGAGGTGTCTGATCGTTCTTTTAGGTTTGGTTTGGGTGAGTCCGGCCTTGTAATGGGGCTGAATATTTGTTTAGATGAGATAAATAGCAAGTATAAACTTGAAAAGCCAACGTTGATGATGAAGTTTTTTGGGAGAAAGGGTGATGAAGGGATTGCTTGAGGAAGCATTTAACTGCGGCAATTTTCCATTTGATAATGATGCAATGATGCTTGTTGTCTTGTATTTTTTAGAGTGTTATTTATTGTTTGGCCCCTCAGTTAAGAATGTGTGTGATAGTATATTCGATATTGTATAGTCAGGGGCTACGAAAATTATGGTTTGGGGAAGGAAGTATTTTTTTAGACTATACATGAACTTAGGGGAAGATTGAAATCTTGGAAGGAAGATGTGAATGCCAGAAGAAAATGGTTTTATTATTATGTGAAATATTTTGTATCGGCATTTCAAGTTTGGTTTTTTGAGTGTTGTCCCTTGGTGGAGGGTGTTTTGCTGTGAGGTCTAATGATGATGTGTCAAGGTTACTAAGGTGGTCTTGTTGGGAAAGCAAGACATTTGACGAATTGAGAACTGAATTATTCAGTTATGATGTTAGAACTATAAGTTCTTTTTAATTTTTTTTTTGTTTTTGTCATTATGGTTGTATGTATTGTGTTTGGTATTTATTTATTTATTTATTTATTTGCTTTTACAGTTGGGGTTGAGAAATTTAGTTCCATCAAAAGATGAATTGAAGGCACTTGATTCAGGGTCTTTTTTTATGATAGTGTTGGTGACGATGTGGTTGGGAGCATCAAGACTCCTATCCTAAACCTTGAGTAGTGAATAAAGAAGTTGATAATTTGTCGAGGACAATGGAGGGGATTTTATGCAACCAGTCCAGACTTTTCAAAAAGTTTAGTGTTTTTAGTCTAAAGTTTGATTTGTTGCGTAAATATGTGAGTGATGTATTGCGTTTACTAAACAAAGGTTCTACATAGAAAGAGGTTGTTTCTGATTTGGACAATGATTTTCAAGATGATGATATTGATGGCATTCATGGCATCGCTGGTGATGACGGTGACAGTAATGGCAGTGATGGCAATGATGGTATTAATTATTTGGAAGTTGGCGAAGATGTTAAGGAGGAGGATGTCAAGAAGGTGTTGATAAAAATGAGGTGATGCTGTTGGGAGAAATGATGTCGGTGAAGTTGGGAAGGTAAGTTTTATTGTTAGTTTTATCTATGTATTGCAAACTTTTTTTTCATTTTCATTCTTGTTCTGTTTTCTAGGAAGTGAATGCGGTCATTGACGATGTTGGTAACGACAATGTGGTTGATTTTGATTTTGGTTTCACCAAAATCACCGAGGATTTGTAAGTTTTGTCTATTAATCTCTCTGTTTCAATTTTTCTTTAGTTACCATGTTGCTTATGTGTTTGTTTTTAATGTTATTATAGCGGGTTGCGAATGAGAATGATGATTTTACTCCCGGTTTTGAAGTAGTTATTGCCAAAATTGGTTGTGCAATAAAAGAATTGGATAAAGATGACAAAGATGAGAATGTTCATGTTGAGGAGAAAGGTATATTTTTTTGGATATTTGTATTGTTAATATTCTATATGAGAAGTTGTTTATTCATATGTTTTCATTTTTCAGGAAGGTGGTAAGGATGTAGTTGAGCAGAAGGTACCTTTTCCCACTTTGTTTTTTATTCTTGTATATTTTGTGTTTTGCTGAGGTTTAAACGTTGCTTTTGTGTTGTTTATATGTTGTTTAAACATGTTATATGCTATTGATTTCTTGTTTATATGTTGTTTGAATTTAGTTTATATGTTGTTGATATCTTGTTTATATGTTTTTAAACATTGCTTATATCTTGTTGATATATTGTTTATTGGTTGTTTGCACGTTGGTTATATGTTGTTGATATCGGTTTTATATGTTTTTTATATATTATTTTGATTTTGTAGGTTGTTGCAACTAGTTTAAAATCAGATGATTTTGATCTGATTTTATGCGAAAATTAGAGGATGTTGAAAAGGACATAGTTTCAGCACTCAAGTAAGCGAAGAGGGCTGACGAAGAAGATGTATTTTTTTATTTGCATATCGTTGTGTAATCTAATATATTTAGATTGTTAGTTTAAGATTATTTGTGTCTTGTTTGTAGGATAATGTTGAGGTTATTATGGATGAAGGTGAGAAAGAGAAGTGTAAAAAGACAATAAGTTTTTTTTTTTTATTGTTTGGTAGGTATCATCAAAATTCAAAATTTTATTACCCTATATTAAACATGTATGTATATTATACTTGTCTCTATGTTAAGATGTGAAAGATGATGATGATGTGCAAGTTGGTGATGATTTTAAGACTCCAAAACTAACGAAAAGGAAGGGAAAACCCTTTTTTTAATCTCTTATGATATGCCGTTTGAGACATCTTCTGAGAAGGGAAATGGTAGTAAGGTGGAGTTACCATCTCTTAAATGTGCTTTGGATGATCAGATAGGGGCAAGCAGTGTTTAGTATGTTTCTTCCAGCGGTTTTATTGATTGGTTTGAAATCCCAATATGGCAATCCAAGAGGGGGTGAATTGGATTTCTTGCTGAAAATAATATCTTTGAAAAGCTTTTGCAAATATTTTCAAATCAAAATAGTAGTTAAATTCAAAACACTACCACTTAATAAAGAACAAAAATAAGGAGTAAAAGGATAGAGAAACAAAGCCTAATATTTATAGTGGTTCGATCCTCTTTGACCTACGTCCACTCCTCTAGTTCACTAGAGAGTTTGAATCCACTATTCTTCCTCACTTTCGGGTGGAGGTAAACCGTTTACACTCTCTTTTTTCAAGATCACAAGACAACCTTCTACACCTTGCTTTTTACTGGTCAAAACAAGAAAACCACACTCCTTTGTTTTTCAAGGTAACAAACAAGGCAAACCTATTCCTTTCTCAAGCTTACAAACAAAGCTTGATTATAATACTATTCTCAACTAAATGACAGTGTTGTTCAACCAACTTAGTGATAAAATAGCAAATCTATAGCTCAGTTGGTATGTAAGTATTAAAGAACAAAATAAGAATGCAATAGGAAGATCTTCAAGGCTTTTAGGCACTCTCAAGGATTGTTCTTTTTTACCTTATGACTTGAAACATCTATTTATAGGCATTCCTAAAAAAACTAATTGTTGTGGATAGCAAAGCAGTCGTTGTAAGAGATGCAAAAATAATGAGATCAATGGTGTCAGTCCTTGCTACGTGCGTACCATGTGTACTGTGTACATAGTTCATGGTTTTATCAGACTATTACGTGCAACGATGTTCCTTCTTTGTGCATAGGCCAATTTTCAGTACCCACTGTTTTATATCAATAAGTAACTACGTGCATAGTACCTTTATCTGAGTACGCAGAGCTTGAATGCTGTGTGGCTGTACTCAGTGCTGTGCACGTAGTTGAGTCTTCAATGACTATGCCTTTGATCTTCCTTGTGACTGTGTCAGCATGTGGTGCATTAATAGGGTCTCGGTTAGCCAATCTTTCTCTTCGAAAACCTCATCGCACCATGATTCTACATATGAAAATGTTGTGTCAAATATTAGATAGCTTATGCAATTCAAATGTTATACATGTATGATTGCCCATACCTATAAAACATATTAAACTAATTCATAGCACATAACAATACTTACATATATACAAACAAATTTACAACAAGTTCTTCATGTTTTAACTATCAAAATCGTTGCAACAAGTTATTTACAAACAAAACTAATAAAGCTCGTGAATATATAATATACATCATATAGTACAAGTTAAGTCTAGTAGACTTTATACAACACATGATAAGCCATTAAGATCTCATCCTCAAAACTCTATATGCATAGGTGATATGGAAAGGGAGAGCGATTGCGGCATCTCGACCTATGTTGAATTGCTGCATCTACAAGCCTGGTAATCAACACGAAAGCTAACCTACTAGTACCTGGGAAAAATTTGGTCCTTTATGTGAGTTGTAACTCAATGAGGAACCCAACAAATATCACACACTGTATAATAAGGTACCATATATACAATCAACCCAATATATCACAAGTAAACCATACACAATAAGAACACCAAATAAGAATGCAATGTTATTTTGTTTTATTCAGTAACGGCCCAATACGTTAAGTATAGCCCTGGGTTTCCAATATAACACATCTCACGGTTCTTTTCAATACAAATTGAACTGATCCAAAGGTCTTGCCAGTATTCAATAGAATTGACTTGTAAGTCTGATCAAACAAATTGCTGGCCAGCTCAATATAGTAAATGGATTCTAGAGGTGGCTGATACGATTTTTAGCTATGTATAGCACTTAGTTCCATATACTTTCTCAAATAACCAATATTTGAAATAGAATTATTCATACCAGAACACATTGGCCATACCATTCCTTTTAAGCCATATGAAATCAAATGCAGCACATATACATAATATATCTCAGTATCATTTCCGATATCATGTATAATGTGTCCAACATATAATCATCAATAATTTAGTGTTTATCATATAAGAAATCAAAAATAGCACATAATCATGTCCTATATAATAGCCCATACCAATGATACCATGTATTTTACATAAGCTCAGCAATAATGATATATAAGCCAATATACAGATATAACACATAAGGTACGTAATGGGTTCACTCAGAAGACAAAATAAATATGAGTACATTAGCTGGCCTCTAGAGCCTCTTCACTACCCTTCACACCTAATACACAAATTCACACAATTTCCTTTCAATACAAAATGCATATGTACCAGTGTATGCATGCGATGATCAAATTATGCGTGTTACAATGTGGACACTTCTAATATGTACTTATACTTGCAATTTGGTATGAATTAAGATATTCCAATATGTTTAGACCACTGTCATAGTCGTCTAATATTGAACGACAATTGACGAAATGCAAATTAAGCCTATTTACACAATCTGGTTAGTTTGCATTTTCCCCTCCTGTCGACAACCAAACAAACTCATTTTATTATAAAATTTAAAGAACATATAAAACACATATAAGGTTTCACTTGTACCAAAAATCAGACTATATGTTTCTCAAATGAATTATAAGCAATATATCGAACTATTGTTTCCGCTATAATAGACCTGTTTACACTAATATGTATCCATAGTCTATTATATTATACTCACATGTAGCATCTAAAACTTTACATATGTATAGTAGACACGTAAATGAAAACTTTTCAAGTTTTACACTTTGACCACATCTGCGTCTAAGTGCGTCTAAGTAAGGTTGCCGTAGAAATTGAAATCTAGACACAAATTGACCCATGTGCCAATTAATGTGAGTTTATGCATAAATCATGATCCCATCCATTTACCCAACATTAAAAAATATAAATACATGTTACAAAGAAAATTAAACCGATGTAAATGAAGAAAATCACTCACTTTCTCCTAAGATGCAGTAGACGCGAAATTGACGATTTCTAGGTTTCCTACCGAATTTGCTAAGTGAATCTTCTCTTCTCATATTTTATCTCCCTTTTCTCTCTTGTTTTCACTCAAATATATGACTTGATCATGAAAAAATGATTCCTACTTGCTTAACTTTAGATTTTATCATCTTTATTCCAAGCACGAGGTGGTGATGTACTTAAGCAAAAACCACCACTTATCTTCTTCCAATCTAATCAATTTCTCATAATTTTTACACCTAAGAATGGCTAAAGCTATAGTAATAAAATTACACTATTTATACAATTATCTAGATGTAATTACGAAATCACCAATTTACCTATCTTTCCTAAATGTTTCACTTTTAAACCATGCTTCTCCTACCGATAATCCTTTTATTACTCTCACAATATCCTGTAAAATATTATAATACCATATAGGCCATGTGATTATAACAAATGCAATGCCAGATAAATGTATGAACTATGCACACTATATGCGATGCATGCTCATTTGTATGCAATGTTGGTCACACTCGTGACATATAAAATATATATTTTATTTATATGCATTAATTATATTTGTTTATCAAATGTTTTATAATTTATACAATCTATTAATAATTTTTTTATCAATTGAATAGGTTGGATAGAATATCTGATTCTCAGATGCTTGTGCGAGATGGATCAGGCCTCTGGTTCAATTCATCTTGTGCCGGTCATGGTCCAATATAGGGTTGTGATAAAGGTGGTTTTAGAGCCTTAGGTTCGCTAAGTTTGGGGTCAGTGTGGAGCTTAGGTATTCTTGATCGAATCAATCTAATTTACCTCTATATATATCTCTGAGTATTTTCTCTTGTATACCCTTTCTGAGTATTTCGTTGGTACTATGGCAAAAGTTTCTATTATGACATTCTGCATATGCATTTTTCTTATTTGTTCTCTGTAGTTATGGGATGTCATTAGAGATTTAGGGCTGTCGCTAGGCATGCATCCGCCAGCGCCGTCGATTATTCTACAACATCTCTGAAAGATTCTCATACTCATCTGGAGCTTTACACATCACTTCTTCTTCAACCACTTCATGCTACTACTTAGACAAATGTTCTTGAGAATCTCTTTCATAGACTTGACCGTATTAGAAATAACCTTAGGAGGTGTGAGATCTTTTGAATACTCCCATAACAGGAGTGAGAAAGAGTAAGTCAGCCTCAGGACTATCATCCAACTCGTTAGGCAGTTCCTACCCTAATGTAACAGTGAACTGTACCTTTTCTATCCCTCAAACTTCTATGAATGCATTATTTGACTATCATATACTTCATATCTTTAAACTTCCCTAAATATTTTGTTCGATTATGATGTCACGTAGTTATTCGTTGCATTAGTTCCTATTAAAATTTCAAGATTAGTGATATGTTTCTAAAGAAAATCTGTTGTGAGTTTCCCTACCCTACAATCATTTGTTGATTAAGTCGTTTGAGAATTCTTCAGTTTGTTTTCCAAGCATAAACGATTTAGTTAATTCTGAGGTAAAGGGTTTGCTTGAATCACATTTTGAAGGAACAAGTTGATTGTCAGTTTATCTATTATAGGCATGGAATAGTTTGATGTTGTCTTTGGTATGTCTTGGTCTTTGATTTGGTATGCCACTTTAAAATGCTTTGCATAGCGAGGATGTGTTCAACCACTAGATCGGAATGAGTTCTATTAACGGGGTAAATGGGATAATGTTGTTATGGGCATACTTGTCAAATGTTAAGGCAAAAGAATGATTCGTCATAATAGTGAATCATAATTGGTTTTTTGTCAATCGAGTCTCAATGCTTGTGAATGAATTTGGAAGACATACCTGGAGTACGAGAAGTTTTCTTGGTGCACTTCCATCCGTATGAGTGATTGATTTTGTAATTGAGGAGCTATATGATGACAATACTCTTAAGGAAACTTTTCAAACTAAGTATGGCCACTGTGAGTTCTCTGTGAAGTCGTTTGTTTTGGCGAATACCCCAATACATTCATAGACCCATAGAATAGGGTGTATGAGATGAAAACATCGAAATACGAGCTTTGGCTAGAATATGTGACATTCTTTGTAGAGACTTGGAATGTAATATGCTTGGCTGAGTATCGTAGGAGAATTCATTCAATATTTTTTGTAGGATTGTAGCTTGCATGACTTGGTTAACAGGAAGAAGGCTAAGTATGTGTAGTCTGACTTGCACAGGCAGAACTTCTAAAGTTGAGTGAGCATTTGAGAAGCATAATGTACTTTTGTGCATGTACGGGACTTGATTCATTGTGAGGAAATTTAAACAAGAAAGACTTCTTGGTTTCGTTAATTTTCTGGGTTCGATTTGTTTGAATTCTAGAATTTGTACCACGAATGGTTAGTTTCTTGGATTCCGTAAGCCATCTCCTTAGGAATGTCGGTATTCGTTCTATTTCCATTATCAATGTTTGTATCTGCTTGACCTTTCTCAACAATGTTTGTAATTGTTCTATTATCCTTAGCAATGTCTTGGTGCTCTATGTGTTAGTTTTAGTGCCCTAATCCAATCAATATTTATATATATTGTCATTTAATTTATCATTTAATAAAGAGGCATTTTATTTCATATATATGAAGTACTATATAATATGGTTTATGAAGATAAAACTTCCATGAATAGTTTATTCTTCTTTATGTCATCAAGTTTGACTTGATAGTAAAACCCTAAGCTAAAAAAATACTATTATAAATGTCGCTAATCAATTGTTATCATAGGAATAATAATTTTAATATCTCGTAGTTTTCAATTATGATCCCTATAGTTTTCGGATAGGACACGGAGGACTTTTGGGAATACCAGTGGATGGTGTACGATGTTTATGATGAAATCATGTTAGGTTGGATGTTGTTAAGCGTTGGAAATGATTCGGGATGAGTTTGGTAACAAGAGAAGTCAAGAAAGGAGAAACCAGACATCTAACATACGTATGTATAAGAACAACGCACGTTAGGATAGCCTAACGTACGCAAGCTTTAGACTAACGTACATAAGGCTCTGTTTTTGCAGCATACGTGTTTTCAACGATTGACGTATATGTGCTGGGTTTCCATGATGATTCATGTACGTGAGATGAACAGTGATGTACGTGAGGTCAGGCCTAGTGCGTCCAGAATCGATTTTTAGCCCTGATAACCTACGTAATATGTCCATGCACGTACGTAAGGGTACCCTAACGTACGTGATACATAGATCAACGTACATGAGGTGTGTTTTAGACGCCTTTAAAGCATTCAACAAACCCAACATTTTCATTTACAACTCTTCTGAATCACTCAAAACTCTCTCAAATCGCCTGGGATTTCAGAGCTTGGTTCATCCATCATCCATAACCATTTTAAGAGGTAAGATTACATCTCTTTCTTGGATTTAACATCTCTTTCACTCATTAATCCATAAAATCCCTTTTGTTCCAAATGGGTCTAGGGTTCGGATTTTTGAATGATTCTGAGTTACTGGATACTAAGGGTTGTTAGATTAGAGTTCATTGAGGGTAAAGAAACATGTTTCAAGCATTGAATCAAGAGATTTGGTGTATTTTTGGAGAAGCTAGGGTTAGGTTCGAATTTTTCCAAATTATGAAAAATCTGTTGATTGTTTCTGAAATTTGAGTTCAAATTCGTGTTCAGGGGACAAATTTGAGTGGGAATGCATATCTGATTACATCGGGTATTGATTGAATCAAAAGTTCGCTAATTTTGAGAATGAAACTTTATGTTTTGATATTTCTGTAATTTTTAGAAAGTTGAAGCTAGATTTGTAATTTCAGAAACCTGAGCGCTAGAAATGTAATTTAAGAAAAGTTAAGGTCTAGATTAGTAAATTCTAGAATTATAGGGACTAACTTGTAATTTTACAAGCTAAGGATTAAAGAGTAATTTCTCAGAGTTCGGGGTCCAATTTGAAGATTCTGACTTATAGATTGCCAATCAGTAATCTCAAGGTACCTCAAAAATAGTTTTATGAATTGTCGAGTCTCGGGGACTAAAACATAATTTACATTGGTCGGGACGAAACTGTAATTTTACGTAGATTTTGGATTCTGACTCGAGAGTGATAAATTCACTTTCGGATTATATTTTGGGCAACTTTGAGAGTCTGCATTTGCATTTGCATAGCATGCATTGGTATTTTCCACAGTACCGCATTGTGATATTTGTGATGTGTTATGTGTACAGCTTGTTGTCCTTGACAGCAAGATCAGTCACCGACGAGTGGGGCTGGACTGGTGCTTTGACTTGGGTTGCCAGTTGAGGGAATAACAGCTTCAGACACATTGGATGTGTCTTGAACTCTATTTACTTGTTTTTGATGTGTTGGATATATGTATCCGAAAATGACTAATCTAAAGGATTGGTTGAGATAAAAATGGTTATTTGTGTAATAATCGATTTTGGATTTGAAATGATATATACGTATTATATATCTTTGATATGATTTGAAATGTTGGATTGCATGATATGGTTTTGTACTATACGATAGTACGTTTTGTTTTCGACAAGGGGACACCTGTGCTACTAGGTATGTAGCCTTTAGTATACCAATGTCTGATAAAGCCCAGCTACCAGGGTTATCGGTAGACATGTTGTCTTGATCTGGCACATGATCTATTATGGTGAAGGCGAGTCCCCATTGCTATGGCTGGTCCATAGATTTCTTGATAGCTGGCAGAGTCCATATCACGTCTGTTTACTCCCATATCGCCTGTATATGTTTTGACATGAAAAATAAGGATTTAAAATCTTAAATGATTTTAATACGCCTTCGTGTATGTTGTTTGATGTAATTACAAATGGTTTCAAAATGGATTTTCGAAAGGCTATTATTGAATAGCGTGTATATTTATATATATTATGAATACTACTTGTGGTATTTACGAACTATTTTCAAAACAGACTCTGTGAGGTATGTATGAGGCGCTATGGAGTGTTATTCCTCACTAGTATTCACCCCCATTTGATTTTCTGTTGTGGATGATTATATCTTCTAGGTGAACAGATTTTGGCTTCGGCGTTCATTCCACATCTTGGACACCCGTGAGTAGACATTTTGGTTAGTGATGCTTATTGTTCAAGCTTCTTTTATTTTACAGATCTCCATACCAGATTACTGTGGGGTGTTGGGTTGTATGTATACTCTGATATATTTATTGTATTTGGTTTTAATAGAGTATATGATTTGTATACATTATGATATTTCTTTATAAATATTGAGTTATATATAAATTGTTTTAATTATAAAATATTTTTGCAATAAATGTTTTGGAAATTAAATGATGGGTAGAAATTTGAATCTCTGGAAGGCTTGTGCGAGATGGGCCGAGCTTCTATAGACGATCCGCCTCGTACACCGTTCATGGTCCTGGGAATGGGTCGTGACAATAATGATTTAAGGTTAGTATGTTGCTAAGTAGATAATCACATTTTACTGATTATGGATGTGAGACATCACTTAGAACGTAGATACGTATTAGAGAACAAGTATTGGGCTGGCTAGCTATGAAAGCACTTCATGGATTAATGTCACAAGTAGCTTTCGTGCAGTGGTGATATTTAAGTCATCTGACTGAAACTCACAATCGACTCCTACATGAGGAATCAAACATTTTAACATACTCAAACGTTATCCGCAACAGGATTACTATAAAGGCTATGATTGGGTGTGTCATGAATCTTGTAAATGAGTGATAGTGAGAGTGACAAATTTGTTCCTCTTATGAAGAGTGATATCTCCAAGCCACTTGATGGGTAGGATTGATTGAATGTATGCATACTCAAATGAAATGATAAAAAGCTTATCAATGTCATTTGTTATATCAATCTACTTAGGATAAAAAAACATTAAGCAATATAAGATTGACATTTATCCATGCCTTATGGTTAATCTATATATTGTGAAACAGAAGGACTAAATATCAAACTGTGAAAGGTTAACTCGAATCACCGACTCCACTTCATTTTGGGTTGCCATAATGTATTACTAGATACCGCTTATGGACATTGGGCCCATGTTTTAGTACAAGGCCTATTGCCAATTTTGAGTAGGCCAACTGGGTCACATATTGGAATGAATTGAATTGGCTTGCAAATATTCTCTCTTATAATAATTGAATTATTAAGATAATTAATTTGATTAATTAATAATAATTCAGGGTTTATGATTTATATATTAAATATGATATAAGATGTTATCAATTAATGTAATGGACTTTTAATATAAATTATTTCTTATCAAGTTAACCATGTTTGGGGCACATTATTATGTGTGACATAAATTCAGCCCATGTGTTTTAATAAGAGAGTAATTTATGTAATGGTAATATATCATGTAATTAAAAAGCCCAATAATATTAATTAGCCTACTAAGAAATTCGGCACTCTTCCTATTTTTAGGAGCCCTTATTTTTGTTTGACAAGGAAAATAATACCTAGTCCATTTATGTCTAAGAAATTTGGCAAACTCCATAATTAAAGAGGAGTTCTAGTTGTTGTAAGACAAGTAAGAGGAATCCTACTACACATTAATTAGGGTTTTCTACGCTTCTTTATATAATTGGCCGAATTTCTACATGACAAGGCTTGACAAAATTTGTGAGAGTCACCTACTGTAAAATCCCTGTCCTTTTTCATGAGTTCCTTGTAGCATTTTGTTCAGTTCTGACAAGGCCATCCGTTCAACCCCGTTTGGTTTTGAGTGAGCCTCGTTCAATTCAAATTCGATCTTTGAATGTTTGCGATGATCTTTAGGTGTTTGGGATGTTGATTTGGTGTTTGTTGATGTTAATTGAAGTTATTTTTTAAAGGATGAGTGTTAGGAACCTCGGGTATGATCAAATGCATGCGCGCGAGTGAAAGACGTCAAGAAGGCAAGCTGGCAAATCACAACGTACGTTAGCCTCTTCCAAGACGTGCGTTATTTGGAAAAAGGGGAACAAATGCAAAATGGGACTAAAGAGAAAAATTATTTTCAAACATATGTAAACGAAATGAAACACTAGTGTGCAGCTCATATTTTGTATTCGTAAAAACATGATTAAGTAAACCATCAGCCCACATTTTATTTTACAGCTGACCACATTAACCAATGACGTTAATCATCAGTAAACCAAAAGAATTGTAGATAAGAGAAGCTGTATAAGTCGGCAACCATCATGACATTCCTAAGTCGGCAGATCACATATATATATTTCTCTTAGCTTAGTCACACACACAAAGACCGAAACTAAACCCTACACAACACTTGAATGTTCCTATCGCTGTATATCATATTTGCACATTGGAAATCGTCTTTCATCACAGCATCTAACCAAGAACAAGCTTAAGGTAAATCTGACAACCTAAAACTCATAATTACAGTCTGATTGCTTCTTGTTTTTGAAATACTTAGAGATAGAATCGTGGCAAGACTAAAGAATAAAAGTTGTGTATTTGGATGTTGTATACATGCTTGTAAAATGGCTTGCTATAATTTGATGTCGTATGAAATCTATTTCTGAAAAGGATTGAGCTGCTCTGATATATGTTATTGTCTGAACAGCCTGTTTGTACTACGATTTTGGAACCCTTAGAGGATAAATTAGGAGACTTATAAAACATTAAAGTTATATATAAACATGTCCAGTAACTATCTGTAAAAGGAGGTGCTTTAAATCGGTGTGTGTATGGAGTAATGCTAGTTTAACTAAGACTGGTAGTCATATTGATCCATCCAGTAACGTTTATTTATAGGTTCTGTTATAAATTCTAATGAGGTTTCTGTAGATTGAATTAGGCTTTGATATTATACGGAAACATTAATATGTGAATCTAGTTTCCAAAACAACAAACGTTTCCTTATTTGGATTTCTGTAAATTAATTTATGAACAAAAGACTAAGGGAAAGTCTGTCTACCCTATTTCAGTTTGTGGTCTGAATTTGATAAATTTACTGTACCTTGTGTATGTGGAATTAGAAAACTTGACTTATACCATGAGAAACATATATTTGTCTAGTTTTTAAATAAATTTACAGAGAACAATTTGGTTTTGAAATGAATGAAATATGGTTGAATTACTATAACATGTTCAATCTGTCCTGTAACTAGAACAAGGCAGCAGTTAACCTGATTTTGAAAATTCACTATAAATTATACCAATTGAGATAGAATTCAAGATTTATATGGAAAAAAATCTCATAATGTCTAATTTCATGGAAAAATTTATATCATATTCATTTAATGTCTTCAACTCCAGAAAGGTCAAAAATAACATAACCTATACAGTTGAAGCAAACAAAGAAACACACTTTGGGGACTAATTTGGTAAATTTTCAGCAATAGGGGACGGAGTGAAATTAAACAGCAAGAATCGAATAAAACTATATTCTTATAGGTTATATATGCAATTGCTCTATAGTTAATGATAATCAAAGAATCTCTAAGATATAAGGACTAAATTGAAAGGAATTTATATTAAAGGGACTAATCTATAGTTTGATAGAAAAGTATATTTGATATTGATTAGCGTAATTTTTAATGTTGTATAGACCCAGAGAATTCAAACACTCATAGATTGGGAACTAGCAGTCCTTAGTACTGGACACGTGTAGCTGAGGCTTAGGTGAGTAGAAACTGGAGGTGTCTCCATGTGTTTGCTATATGCAATGATATGTATTGAAATTGATACTCCATCTTGATGTGTGAATATGTGATAACGTGTAATGATTTTCTTATTACACGTGCAAATACATGAGGTACCTAGTGTTGTTTATAAGTGACACGTGTATGATATATGTGAATCGTTGAAAATGAGCTATAGAGAAATGCATGGAATATGATATGCACTCATAGAATATGATTTTGTTTATCGTGTACAGTGAATATGACTTGGCTTGCCTTGATGCCAAAATATAGAAATGATATGATTTACAGATACAAATATCGTTCATATGCATAATTTGATTGATGATTCAGATGATATATGTCACTAGCATTATTGACTTAAAAAGGTAGACTTGCAACATGTTTAAGATCTCTTACAGTACATGAAATGATTGGAGACATCTCTTATAGCTCAAATGAATCGAGACATTATTGTCTCTTATAGTTCACACAGTTCAAAGATCGAGACTTCATGTCTCTTAAAGTTCACCGCCAGCTGGCTTACAGTTTTGAGACTATATGTCTCCACAGACCCGGGTTGAGACTTATCATGTTTTGGCCAAGCTCCAAAGTACATAAAAAATGTATTCACTTGTACTATTCCATATTGTGTGAATAATATATATATTGGATGCGTATGCTATATGTTTTGGATTTACTGTGATAGTTTCTTTCATTGAGTAGCGACTCATATAAAGCGCTAATGTTTTTCCAAGACCATAGCACATGCATATTTTGGAAAGTTAATCAAGCGTGAGGCTGATTGACTATTGTATACACGTATGGAGCATAGGTCGTCCAGCTAGGTCCCAAACTCTCTCTCCCATTCATTTTGTTATCATTGTACATATAGTTTTGAGAGAAAACATAAAGTATTGTTTGTATATTTATTAGTACTATTTACATGCTTTTTGGAAAAAATTTCATATGTACATTTGGATGTGAATGATATGCAAAAATAAATGTTTTTTTTATTGTAATTTCATATTATAATACGGATATATGATAGAATAGGTTGTGACAGGAACATCGGGTTTTGATCGATTCAAGCTTTAGCGTATTTTGTGAACAATTTTCTGTCGCAATGACTAAACTTGATATTTGGCATTTTTGGGGACAAATTTGTAATTTTGAGGATTTAGGGATAGATTTATAATTTTTGGGAGTTTGAGGATTAGTTTGAGAATTCTCACTACTTAGGGGACTGAATTACAATTTTTGCAAGAGGTGAGGGACCATTCTGTAATTTTATGATATATTCGCTTTTCGAGACGAGAGCATTAGACATTCGATCGAAATATGATTTCTGACATTGGCGTGGGTTAGAGCATGCATTGCATTGCATACATTTTCAGTAATGCCACAGTACATCATCTAACTCTATCGTAATAAATTTTTGTTATCAGCTATGTTTGACTTCTGTATAAGCTAGCCATTCACCGGTAGACCGAGGATTGGATTATTTTTCTCGGTGTCCAGCTGAGTGAATAGAAGCTTCAGATACATAGGCTATGTCTCCTAAAAATTATATGTTTTTGTTGTGCTCCGGCGATGGTATGTAATCCAGATTAACAAAAGGTTGGGAAATAATAAAATATGGCTTACATGAAAACTTGGTTGTGGAAATTTGTTCTAAAAATTATTAAGTTTTCGTATAAATATTTTATTTTAAGTAAGTATAATTTTCTGCAGTATTTATTTTGATTTTCTGAAAATGTGAATATGTTTTTGAAATAAATTTTCTGTCTGGATTTAAGAATAATTTCTGAAATAACTAATGTATTTATTTTGTGACTCTACTTATCAGCTCTTGGTCCCATCAGATTTTCGAGTATTTTTTCTCCACAAATGCTTTGGGAAAATAACTAATGTTTTCTTCAAGTGATTTGGATAAATAAGTATTATGATAATTAAATACTATGTTTAATTCATATTTTGAAGTTAAGTATGTTTATTAAATTTTTATTTATTAAATTAATTTTAGTG
Source organism: Flueggea neowawraea (assembly GCA_948243855.1). Taxonomy (NCBI): domain Eukaryota; kingdom Viridiplantae; phylum Streptophyta; class Magnoliopsida; order Malpighiales; family Phyllanthaceae; genus Flueggea; species Flueggea neowawraea. The sequence goes on along the minus strand of CAODLS010639889.1, from coordinate 11,450 downwards.
CTTGTATGTTGTTTGCTGAGGGTGCGAATGTTTTTCAAAAATGAATTTCGATATGCACTATATATATAAAGTGTATATGTATGTATTTCGTCTATTACATGCAGTAGTTTTAAAAAAAATGTTTTCAAAATGGTTTATGCGAAGCCCAACGCCGATCTAGAGTGTTATGTCTCACTGGGTTCTTACCCTTTCCTTTTTCTTTGTTTATTTTTACTTCGAATTTTATGTTTGTTGGAACAGGTTATCTGTTCTTTCCAGCTCAGTGAGGCGTCCTTGTCATTAATGAGTGCCCTATTGTTCGGGCTCGAGTTTTAGTTTTTGTTAGATGCCCCACACCATGGGTGTATTATGGTTCTGTATCTGTATAAATATATTGCTAACGTATTTTTCTTATGATTATGTATTTATTTCATGAATTGATATTGTTATTATACTTATTTATTACTTATACTTAAGAATGTTATTTTCTAAAAAGTTTGTATTTGATAAATTGTTTTAAAATGATTAATGAGTCGATTAATAATAAGAATTCTGGTAGAAGTTCTATTCTCTGAGGCTTGTACGAGATGGACTGGGCCTCCAGTTCAGTTCACCTCGTGCACCGATTATGGTCCAGAAATGGGTCGTGACACCTACAAATAGAGAAAAGTTTGTAAGAGCTATAATAGAGATTCTTAGTGCTAGTACACTTAACCGATTCAACAAAGTTCGTTTGTGTGGGTAAGTTTAGACATGTTCACGCAAAGGCAACATGAGGAAGGGAGATTCTACTATTGAATACTAAAACAAACACCAACACTCCATTCAGTCATACACTCTAGCACCGAGTTTTAAGGTAAAATACGATCACCCTAATCATGTATGTTGATGTGCATGGATCATTGGTGGAATTCTAGGCTTAAACTTTTTGTTTTTGCACTGCCATATATGCTTATGAATTTAGTCATGAATTCCAACACTGTGGTCGTAGTTCTGGTTTGATTTTTCATTACGTCTGACTTTTCTAAATATTGTCTAGTTTGCTCTGATAACTCCGATGGAGCCATACCCCGAAGATTTTTTTAGTAACCTAATTACCCAATCCATAGTGATACAATTCCATCTCTATTGTTGTCATGACCTATTTCTGGACTATAACCGATGTACGAGCCAAACTAAACTGAAGGCCTAGGCCATCTTGCACAAGCCTCGGATAATCAGAATTTCTACCCAACTTATTCGTTGTTACCTATCTTATTAACCATATTAAAGCCATTTAACAAATCATAAGATTTATGAAGTAATATTCATAAATGATAAAACATAATCATAACATCAAAATATACAATTAATTAACTCATAAGTAAAATCACTAAAATCAGTATATCGTCAAATACAAAACCATAACCCACTACTCGATGTGGAGCAACTAACACAAACACAGATTGCCTGTCCAAAAGGCTCTTGCTACAAAACTGGATGCCTCGATAAACAACAAAGATCAGACGAAGCAAATATTGAACAACCTGAAAATTATTAGGGTGATAGCGTGAGTAAAATCAGTGATGGATGACACTTCATATCTCCTCCGGGACATCACATAAACTATTTTGAAAACGTTTCAAAACTACCGCATGCAATATAAGTGTACATACGTATACATGCTAATATAATGATCGATTTTGAAATTCATTTTGAAAATGTTCATAGACAAAGCAAACAAGTAGTCATGCATACTAAGTATATTTATATTCATAACATCATATATATCAAAAATGGATATGGGACCAAAAACATATGAATATTAGAGTGGTGGTCTATGCCACAAATCATAAACAGAGTACACATGTATGGTCGTACACATGGCTACCATATTACCTTAGTAACTGGGCCTTGATGGCACAAGTGCCCCATATCAAAGTATATATAGTAATAATAATAATAATAATATAGTAGACATACATGCATACCAGGATTTATTTCATAGAAACATACACACATACATACATACATACATATTTACATGCATACATACATACACACACATATAGATAGATCAGAAACCGAAAATAGAGTACTAGGTATTTATTATCACATAATCAGATTTATTATTTAGCCCAATAATTATTAGTCAGATTTTAGAATATCACCTTACATGTCAAAAACATATATAATTTTAGAAGACACAGCCTATGTGTCTAAAGTTGCCAATGCACTCACCTGGACGTCGAGCCAATAATCCAAATCTTGGTCCAGGAACATATATCACATGAAGAGCTGAACATGCAATAGACATCGGTGGAATGACTGGCCACCTCGGATATCAAATTGAGCTGAAAGAAAATTTATCACAGAAGGGGTCAGATGCGGTAACTGTGGTAACCCTGAAATTGAATGAGATGCAATGCAAATGACACTGAAAATTTTATTGCATTCAAATATCTAATACTCTCGTTGAAAATTGAGCCTCGATGCAAGATTACAATTTCGTCCATATATTTCCTTCAAATTACACTTTAGTCCTCAAGTCATTCGAAATTATGTATTAGTCCCCAATCTCTTGGAACATCACCTTTAAGTCCTCAAAATAATTCAAACCTATTATCTAGTTCCTAAATTCTCCAAAATACAAATCAATTCTCAACATATTGTAAAATTATACTTTTAGTCCCTTCGGTACCAAATCCACCAAATCAATCCAAAATGCTTGAAACCTAACTTCCAAATCCACTTGCATTACTCCTACTCAACCCCTTAAACATGAATCTATTAACAATTCTTCAAAACTACTCAAAATTTCCACAAAACTTCTTCAAACCCGAACTAACCCTAGCCCACTACAAACCTAGCTTAAATCTTCCATTCCGAAGCTCAAATCATGTTCATTTAACCTCCATCTATCCTAACCTAACAATCTTTAGCATCCATTTGAACAGAGTCATGCCAAAATTCAAACCCAAATGAAATTCGAACAAAAACGGATTCAAGGAATTAATGCATGAAAATTGAGGTAAAAGCAAGGAAAGAACCTTAATCTTACCTAAAAAAATTGGCAAGGAATGTTGGGGAAGCAATTTGGGAGATTTTTAGATGAGATTGAGAGTGTTTAGGGTGAAAATGGGGAAGAAACGTTGAAGAACGTAGGGTTTCGAGCTTTGAAGAATGGAACAGCAGGGACGAGACGAATATGTCTCCTCTGAGACATGCGTGTCACACTACAACTACATCTTTCCTTTGTAGACGACAGTAACCCAAATCAGACATAGTCTGACCTGTAGTATGATATGCATGTTTCAGCATAAACACACGTTTCATGGATGAATATCCTCCAAAATGATTTCTTCCATTTCCATTTAAACACCATAAGATTAACGGACTTAAACCTCTTCCAAAACACCATTAGTCATCCACAACCATTCAACCACCATCCCAAACATTCAAAGATCAGCTCGGAATTGGACGAAATGCTATAGTAGTTTCTAATCAGGATTGGCGAGGTGTTACATATGAAAGAAGTATTCATTGGAATAACCTAGAAAAATGGTGATGTTCAAACTTAACCAGCTGGCAGGTTAAACACTTGCTGGAAAACTCTGATATATGCTTCCTCAGCTATTGCCACCAATAAGACTCTCAAAGATCCACATAGACTTTGTATCATGATGAGATTTTGTGAAAATATTGTTCACTCTCTTTTTGGTCTTAGTCCTATGAATGTTCTTGATTCTTGTTCTTCTTCCATGGTGTATCCTATATGTAGAATATATGGAACCCTTACCCTCCGTCGTAATCTCTTTACGTGAACCACTAAAATACGGTATCCACAACCTTATTCTAATTCAAAAAAACCTCAGAACCATCAGCACTAACATAGGTACATCCGATAACTTGGCCTTAGCCTGTTGAATTTGACTTAACAAAGTAGATCTGACCTCAGTATGATGAGGCAATGCCCCTGAATCATCAAACTATAGCCTAACACCATTTTTTATCAATGTTTGTGACTCTGACACTTTTTCTTTTCTCTCAATTGAGATATCAGCTAAACTACCTATCAATTTTCTACTCAGAACATCAGTAGTCACATTGGCCTTTTCATGCTATGATATGGTTTAATCGTAATCCGTGCATTGATTAATTATCTGAACTTTCGATGCTTAACCTATGGCAAGTGTTAAGATAGGCACTTTCTGAACTTTCGATATGGGGCATCGACAATCAGCTAGACTATCACATGGTTTGGTTGGTTCCATTTCCCCATGGAAAGTAGTTATGTGATATATGGGCCAAACATGTAGGCACAAAGTTAACATTAGCACGGGTGCTAGATTGACCCGATGTTGAGAGACCACATGTTAAATTACTTAAGTGTCAATGGAGAACTCTCAACTATGGAAAATGGTGTGACTAGTCCTTTGACTTGAGATCACCACGTCATGATAATATCTAGTCTTGTAACTTTAATCCCATTCTAACCTGATTAGGGTTGATAAAAAGGTGAAGGTTGGGTTGCATCATGAAACATTTGAGTATGGTGTGTGATCAAGATAGGATTGTCACCCTTAGTAATATGAGGGAAGTGTATGATTGGGCCTATCAATTAAGTAAAGAGAACTTAAATCCATGACCATGATCTAATTGGTTGCAACTTGGAAAGTTGAATCAATTTGGCATAGTTTCTCTCAACTTAGTGATTGATGAATTCTTTTGAGGTGAGGGGTTGACAATATCCTTGTCCTAAACTTGAAGAGACACAAAATGACAAGGGACCGAATTACACGATAATCTTTCATGACAGGCATAAGTCGCTCAATGACAACTTGAGTTCACTTAGCAGTATGATGGCTAGCTAGGGCCCAATTGTCACAACCAGTTTTCAGACTATGACAGGCGTAAGAGGGGAGCCGAAGTGGAAGCCCGGTCCATCTCGCACAATCCTTGGAGAACAAAACCTCTACCCAGTCTTCTTATTAGTCATTTTAAAACAATTTATCCAATACAAAAGTTTTTAGAAAAATAATATTCTTAAATATAAATAATAATATCAAATCATGAAATAAATAATTATAAAATATGTTAACAATATATTTTTAGATGCAAAACCATAACCCACCCCAGTGTGGAGCATTTAACATAACTGATAATCAGGCTCGAACAATAGGGCACTCATTGCTAACAAGGACACCTCACTGAGCTGGAAAGAACAAACAATCTCTTCCAACAAACCTACAAATTAAGTGAAAAATAAACAAAGGAAAAAGGAAGGGTAAGAACCCAGTGGGGAATAACACTCTAGATTGGCGCAGGGCCTCACATAAAATGTTTTGAAAATGTTTTCGAAAACTACCACATGCAATATACGAATGCATATATATACACTCTACATATAATAATATCTTTCAAAATTCATTTTGAAAACATTCACACCCTTAGCAAACAACAACCAACATAATCAACTAATAAATAAAAATTAGATAAACAGATTTATCTTGAAAATATGAAATAACTGTAATATTTACTTATCAAAATATTTACTGAAAACGATATTTATTTGTCCAAAAATGTAATATTGAAACGAGACTAGGACTTGATAAGGGGAGTCCCTCGAACTCTATAATAACCACTTAGGTACCTAAAATAGCCCCTTAGGGGAAGATTAGCCACTTAGGTGAAATTAGTCACATAGGCAACTTAATAAGCATTGGTATACCAAAGCCTACGCTTATCCCTGTAGCGTAGGTGTCCCATAGCATAATATTTTCCAGAAACATTTTAAAAGAATATTTTCCAAAAAAAACATTTTAATACATACATACGTGCAAAATACTTGAACAGATAACATGCAGAGCAAATTGAATATTTATAGAAAATTTATTAAAGTTTCTGACATAATACTTATTACAAAAAATATATTAAATGACTGAACGGAATATTTTATCTCAAAAACCATACTTAAGTTCAGACATAAAATTTATTACAAAAACATATTCAATTTTTAGAAAAATGAAATACTTAGTATGGATAAATTATTTATATGAAAAACTTAATGATTTTTAGAACAAAATTTCACAATAGAGTTTTCACGTCAGGCAGATTTTTATTATTTCCCAACCATTAATTAGTCCGGAATACAAGCAATTGTAAGAGCACAACATAAACATATAATTTTAGGAGGCACAACCTATGTGTCTGAAGTTGTTACCCACTCACCTGGATTCCAAGCTGCTATCTATAATTGGTTTCATCAAAACAACTCAAAATCGTCCAAAACACCGTCTCCTTTTTCTAACAGAATCCTCAAATCATTCTCATAGGTCATTCGTACTAACTATTGAACTGAATGCTTCTTTCATACCCATCGAGTTTCCCAATTTACCATCATCCTCCCGTAACGTCAGACAACATCACCGACTCCAACTAACTGTGGATGTATCGAAATACATCACGAAAATTTCATAACCCATTGTGAAACAAATACTGGTGCACTTACCAAACATTGTTCAACATCTCTTGAGCTCTATTTTCACGACTCGAATAATACAGTTAACTCCGTTCTTCATTCTTCTTAGAAAATAATATCGATTTTTATGGACAAAGCCCTTATCAACAATTCTTTCAAACAAACCCAAACTTCTCTCAAATTTTAGTAATGCAATCTGATATGTTGGAATAGTTATCAGATCAACTATGTATTGCACCTTCATCATAAAAGCTAAGTACACTACACAACCATATCAAATCATTCCTTTCATCCAACGATACTCCTAAAGATTTTATGACGGATGCCTTACTACCCAAACATGCTCAACAGGGTACGTTGCACGATTAAAAGTACAACACTAGAATCAAACAAAATGTATACAAAAATATACAAAAGTTTGAATGAATAGATGCAAAAATACTCAGGAGTTTGAAAGGTTGTACGCTGAGATACACAAAAGTCGAAAAGGGGTATGTGCAAAATTAGACAAAAATATGCAAAAGCGTATAAAAGTTGAAAGAAATACAAATAAAATATGCAAATGTACACAAGAATTCGAAAGGATAATTATGAAATTATATAAAATTTCATGGATAAATGGTTACTAGCTGCTACTACTCCTGAGGTTCTCGCCTACTGATGAGTTGGATAGTAGTCCTAATACTGACTTCCTCCAACTATGTTACCATAGCCAAAAGGTACAGGGTTTCCCAATTCTCTGCCCGCAAAAGATCCTGAAGGTATATGGTTTGAAAATTATCTAAAGGAGTGTTGAATAGTTCCACAATTCACTCCTCCAGGAACACCACAATGGAATGATGTATCCGAAAGGAGAAATCAAACTCTATTGGATATGGTTCAATCAATGATGAGTCAAACTGGTCTCCCAATTTTGTTTTAGGGTTACGCCCTTGAGACTGCTGCATTTCTGCTAAACAGGTCTCCAACTAAAGCAACATAAAAGACACCATATGAGATGTGGATGGGGGCAAAAGCCAAAAATGTATTTTCTGAGTATTTGGCGATGCAAATCACATGCTAAGAAATGAGCATCTGATAAGCTTTCCTCAAAGACTGATAAATGCTTGATTGTGGGATATCCTCAGGAACTAAAGGATATTACTTCTACATCCCAAGCGAGAACAAAGTATTTGTTGCTCGCGGTGCTGTGTTTCTAGGGAAGGAGTTTATTCTCAAGAAAAACAGTGGGAACAGTATACAACTGGAGGTTGTACAAGATAATATAGAATCGTAAAATCCTATAGAGGATAGTTTGAAAACAGACTCAGTATCACAAGAGATTGTGGAACCGCTATTACACAAGTATCAAAAAGATCGGGTAGGATTAGTCAGAAACCTAAAATGTATGGCTCTCTCGAGATTGATGATGATAGCATAGTGCTAGTGGACCAGGATGAGCCCACTTCCTATCGATAGGCGATTGAGAGTTCTCAATCAGCTCAATGGCTTTGAGCCATTGAAGCTGAAATGCAATCAATGTATGATAACCAGGTTTGGAACTTGGTTGATCCACCTGAGGGTGCTAAGGTCATTGAGTGCAAGTGGATTTTCATGAAGAAAGTCGAGGGTATCTTCAAAGGTAGGCTAGTGGCTAAAGGTTTCAGGCAAGTTCATGGTTTTGACTTTGACGAAACCTTTTTCCCAGTTGTTATGCTCAAATCCATTAGGATTCTGCTTGCCATAGCTGTATATTTGGATTATGAGATATGGAAAATGGATGTAAAAATGACTTTCCTTAATGGAAACCTCCTCAAAGATGTCTATATGACACAACCAGAGGGATTTGTCGATCCAGAGAACCCTACTAAAGTTTGCAAGCTTCAGAAATTGATTTATGGATTGAAGTAAGCTTCCCAAAGTTGGAATCTTCATTTTGATGAACAAGTAAAAGAGTTTGGTTTCATCAAGAATGAAGATGAGCCTTGTGTGTACCAGAAAGCTAGTGGGAGCACAGTCATATTCCTCGTGTTATATGTCAATGACATCCTGCTTATTGGAAACGACATTCCAACATTGTAGAGTGTGAAGCAATGGCTTGGAAAATGTTTCTCAATAAAATACTTAGGTGAAGTCAAAACTATACTGTGTATAAGGATCTACAGGGATAGATCAAATTGGCTCTTGGGACTAAGTCAATAAAAGTACATAGATAAGATACTGAAGAGATTCAGTATGGTTGACTCCAAGAAAGGGTTCATCCCTTTGCAATAAGGAGTGGTTCTCAGTAAGAAGGATTGCCCATCATCTAGAGAACAAAGTACATAAGTAGAATCCCATATGCTTCGGCCATAGGACCTATCATGCACGCTATGCTGTGTACTAGGCTGGATGTTGCACATGCACTGAGTGTGACAAGCAGGTTCCAATAGGATCCAGGCGAGAAACTTTGGTCTACTGTCAAGGCAATCCTTAAGTAGTTTATAAGGGCTAAATGATTGTTTCTAGTGTTTGGAGGTCAGGAAGAGCTAAGTGTAAGTGGATACACTGATGCTGCTTTCCAGACCAATGATGACGACTCAAAATCATAATTTGGATATGTGTTTTGTTTGAATCGAGGTGTTGTTAGCTTGATTGGTAGATATTGAGTAGTGCGTGGCCACACCCAAATAAAATGATAAGAGACATCATTTATTTGACATACTCAATCTTACCAGATAGTTAAGAAAATGATTCAACAATAAATACTGATGACTAGGTAAATGCCTTATGCTAATCAGGATATCGAGAGGCAAATGATCGTATAAGGTTGCATTAGGTCTTGTTAATGCCAATTAACATCTATTCAATTTGGGTAATCATAGTGCCATACTAGAGACCGCCTATGATTTATGTGCCCAAGGGTAAAATTGTCTTTTTACTGGGGCATTTATTTTATTGGGTAAAATAATTTTGGGACATATAAGACCCACATGGGAGGCCCACATTGGATGTGGATTTCGGCCTGGGCATTGATTTAATTATCGGAAATTAAAAGGAGAAAAGAAAGGAAGAGGTTGTGTCGGAAAAGGACCATTAAAACCTAAACTAGTTTGGTCAAAATAGGACACTGCATTTAAATATTGTGTGGTCAGTTTTTTGTGATTTTTTCCAGCAGATATTATGGTGTTTTAAGTGCCTAAAAACACTATTTCTATTGGTAAATTTTTAGGGTTTTATTGAAGTGAATTTTGGCTGCCATTAGGGGTGAAAAATCGTGACTCCTTTCCAACATAATTATCTCTTATCTTCTCTTCAAGGTCCAGCCAAATTTGAGAAAGGAAAACAGAAGCAAAACCCTTTATTGTTTCCTTCTAAAGCCTGCATAACAAGTTCTGGTTTTGTTTAAAAGAAAGAGACATCATTCTCTTTTCCAAGAACCAAAGCCGAATGCCCTAGGTGTCCAATTTTGTTATTGCTAGCACATCCCCTTTACCACATAGTTTTTGTGTGTGTGTGTGTGAACGTAGAGAGGAGTAGCAATTCACAGTCCTTTTCATTGGCTTTAAGGCAGGGGAAGGGTACATTAATTTTTAGTTTCAATACGGGCTCTATTGGTGTTTAAAATTTGGCACACATAGCTTACAAGGAGAAGGTATAAAATTCTGCATCTTTGTTTCTTTGTTATTATGTTTTGATTGCGGTTTTTTGTGAGTGTATCTTGGCTGGTTTTCAATGAAAATTGTTTGTTTTTGCTGTGTTAAGCCTCTTTTAATGTACATTGAAACCCTTCATGTTCGAGATAATGTTTGGACATTTCAAAGCTGTTATTTTTTTAAGGTTGGGTGTCGTTGGACATAAGGAATGATTCGACACGTGTATCAAATCAGAGGAAGTTGAGGAATGCTGCTTGGAATATGGGAACGTATGTTATGTAATTGTGAATCGTACGTTAAGTAGAATTCGTGCACAACATACGTTGTGGTAAGATAACGTACGTTATCTGAAAGGGAAGATGATCAACATACGTGGTGATTTTGAAACGTACGTTGTGAAGCTACGTTTTCAAAACATAAGCTGCTGGACGCATTTTGATCATGACAACGTACGTTGCACACTTTATAACGTACGTTGTGACCCCAAGATGTACGTTGCACGACAGAATAACGTATGTTGCCTTTTAAAATATCGAAACGGTGCATTTCAATCCATGATCATTTTAAAAACCCCAAAACTCGACTTTTTTTGTCAAAAACTCTCTTTTTTCACTATCTCTTGCTTTGGGATCGATTTTCTCTGCCGCTCATTGGTTCCCCAACGTCCGTACACATCTTTAGAGGTAATATTTCAGTTCTAATCTCTTCCTTTCATCCATTTCATGCATTTAATTTCTGAAATGGGTTTTTGGCCAAAAATGAAATGGGTTTCATATTTTGTATGATTATGTTGAAATGGATGTTGTAGGTTGTTAGATTATGATTGTTGGAGGTTAGATTAACATAAATCTAGCTTGAAATCATAAGAAATGATGAGTTATTGGCTTGGCTAATGTTAGATTTGGGTTTAAGCAATTTGTGATGATTTGGTTGTTTATTTGAAGAAATTGTTGATGGATTAATGTCCTTGAGGTTGAGATGAACCCATAGGTATATTTGGTTTCGATTTTTTTCGGCTGAATCGAAAGTTCAGTAGTTTTGAGAATAAATTTTGGAGATTGGTATTTTTGTAATTTTGGAAAGTGATACCCAGATTTATACTTTTAGAAACTAGAAAGTTAGATTTGCAATTTTGGAAAAGTTGGACTATATTTATAATTTTGAGAAGTTTGGACTAATTTTGTAATTTCGAGAAATTTAGCTAGAATTGTAAATTCGGAGAATCTAGAGCTCTTTTGGGAATTCTGACTACTAGGAATAGCGTTTGTATATTCTCGGACTCGAGGCACTAGTTTGTAATTTTACGAGGTCCGGAGACAAATGTAATTAAAGTCAGGGACCAAATCGTAATTTTACATAGATTTGGATTTTTTGGCCGTGAGTTGCAGATCAACGAT
>CAODLS010639837.1:0-32859 GCA_948243855.1 Flueggea neowawraea | reverse complement strand
AAACTTGTATGGCCTGAGACAAGATCCTAAATAATGGCACAAGAAATTTGATTCGGTTTTGATAGAAAATGGTTTTTCATCTGTGAGTGTAGATAAATGTGTTTATACTAAGCTATCCAATAATGATTGTGTTATTATTAGTCTTTATGTGGATGACATGCTTATCTTTGGTACTTGCCTTGACATAGTACTTAGTAGTAAAAGTTTTTTAGCTTCAAAGTTTGAAATGAAAGACTTGGGTGAAACTAATGTGATATTGGGTATTAAAATCATAAGGAATAATAATGGTATTTTGTTGTCACAAAATCATTATGTGGAGAAACTTCTTAAGAAGTTTGATAGTTATGATGTGGCTCCTGTGAGTACCCTTTATGATGCAAATACTCAATTAAAGAAAAATAGAGGTGAACTTGTATCACAATCTGAGTATGCACAGATTATTGGGAGTATGTTGCATTTAATGAATTTTACGAGACCCGATATAACTTATGTTGTCGGTAGACTGAGCATGTATACCCAAAATCCGAATGATGATCATTGGACTGCTTTACGCAGAATTATGAAATATTTGAGAGGTACCATGAATTATGGTATCCTATATAGTGGATTTCCCGCTGTACTTGAAGGGTATAGTGATGTTAACTGAATTTCAGATTCAAACGAGATCAAATCCACTGGTGATTATCTATTCACATTAGGTAGGGGTGTTGTGGCTTGGAAATCGACCAAGCAATCAATCATTGTTAGATCGAACATGGAGTCAAAATTTATTGCCCTGGAATTAGCTGGCAGTGAAGTTGAGCTGTTGAAAAACTTCTTAGTAGAAATTCCTTTGGGGATTAAACCTACACCTTCTGTGTCAATGCATTGTGATTGTAAATCAGCAATAGCTATTGCAAAGAACGAAACCTTCAATGGGAAAAATAGACATATTCGATTAAGACATAATGTGGTAAAACAATTGCTTAAAAATGGAATTATTTCCATTGATTATGTGAAGTCAGAAGTGAATTTGGCCGATCCTCTGACTAAACCTTTGGCAAGGAAACAAATCCTTGAAACATTGAAGGGAATGGAACTAAGGCTAATTTGAGTTTATCAACAATTGATGGGAACCCAACCTATGTGATTGGAGATCCCATGAAGTAGGTTCATACGGATAATAACAAGTCAGGTTTTGATCCTGCGCACTAAAAATTATAGAGTCCCTCTTATGGTGAGTGATTAGTGCTTGAAGTGCCAAACAAGTGTGAGGTTGAGTGTATATACTCTTAATGAATTCTATATCCCTTAAAGGTGGTGTATTATAGGCAGTATACACTTGATAGAATCACCTATATGAGTGTGACGTGGGGCTGCTTCTATGAGATTTTTAGTCAAGTCTCTAAGCACTCAAGAATTTCCAGGTGCACCCACGACCTATTAGCGCAAAAACGTGATGAACAACAGGAGTCGTTGAGTGTAATGTGATTAGTGAAACCTCTATTTTACGAAAAGCGTTTTTGGTTCATAGAAACTATATGTTTCACCAACTACTCTGTAATTTATGATTCATTAATCTAGATCTAGTTCATAGTCTCAAAAGGATACTAGTTTCGACGCATTACAACTCATGTGTTAAAACCCATCATAAACCTTTTCGTGTGGCTTTTGCAATATGTGGTTGATTGTTGTGAAGTGTGGCTTTGTCTTGTGTGGGTATTGCAAAATCTCATATTGGACAATTGAGAGGTGGTAAAAATATTTATATTGAGAAACACTTTTTGGGTTTGATGAAGTAATAAAAAAATAAACCTTTCGCGCGCATGTGAGCCGGGCTTCGAAGGCAAAACCATCGAAATGTTCCCTGGGCACGAGGCCTGACTCGTTTTAATCCACCAATTTTATTTTCGGCCAAAAAATTTTAATCCCACACATTAAATTTTATTAAGCCAAATTGAGCCTTGAATTAAAACACACATTTTTTTACTAGTTAAAAAACGTACACCTTTGAATGCTTCTCATAGAATCATTCAACCCACCCATTTTGCTGCCACTTCCATATTTTATTCCCTACTTTGCTGCCACCACCAGAAAATCTCTCCTATCCAACGTTCACTTGTTTGGGCTATAACTAGAGAAGCAAACAGCTGCAACATTATACATTTATTCTCCCTCCCATCCTTTTCTTCCTTCTGCTGAGATACTTAAATTCTCTGATGTTGCTTCCTTTTCCTCTTTCCATTGAGAAGACTTGTTTTATCTTGGAGGAAATTAATTCCTTTAGGGTAACGATAACACGACTCAAACATCGGTGTTTTTGTGTTTTCCACGCTCCATAACCAACAATAACTACCACCTGCAACTCTTTTAATTTAAATTATTTAATGCGACAACAAAGAGGATAACGATAGTTATCCAATGAATTCTGCCCATATCGATTTAAAAGCTTTCCGATTTAAATCACATGCTCCACTACATTATTACATGAAAACACACTGCCGACAACATGCTAAATCCGTCGCCCTTGGCAATTTGTCCGCAATTTTTCAATATCCCGCCAAATTCGATGGCAAAATTTGTAGACAATAAATTACATCTTTTAAATTTCCTGGTCCTCGAATCAAGAGTTTTTAATTGCATCGTAGTCCTTAAGGAACGGTACACCTTATAAGAAAGCGGACGTTGCCTTTAAGTCTCGTGATATATTGTTCGATACATTTGAAGTCATCAATTCAGTGCCAAAAAAATTGAACTCATCAGTTGTGTTTTATCCATTTTAATTTCGAAATAGATGGAGTTAAGAAGTATCATCTCGTCTCTCGAGAACAATACCATTTTTGTCACCGGTGCCACTGGCTTCTTAGCAAAGAGTACATTCTCTTAAAAACTCTCTCGTTATGTCAAATGTGTTGTTTTTATCGATATTGTTATGTTGTTTTGATAGAGTTAATTTTCTTATAGTTCTATTATATAACTGGTGATAAGAAATTTCGTAATATTATTTTACATAACATGCCCTAGGAAAGTTAGTTTTGATGTTAATTCTCTCCACGATTTGAACTCGCCCACATCTATTTAATTTTGGCTTTCCGATGACTACAGTATTTATTGAGAAGATACTGCGAGTCCAACCAAATATCAAAAAACTTTACATCATTTTACGAGCTGCAAATGCCGAGTCCGCCGTGCAACGCTTGCGTGATGAGGTAAGCAAAATAAAACTTTAACCTCATCTATTTAATTGGAGATAAATTTCGTTAATATTGTTTTAGTTTGAATTTATTGTAGAATTAAAGATTTTATTGAAGTGTCAAATGTATTTTGAGTTTAAAAAGATTAAAATGATTTTTTTTTTGTTTAATACCGAACCACCTAATGAATATAAGTAACCAAAGCATTTTTTTTCTTCTTCTGTGGATGCAAATAAAATTAATCACTTATTAAAAAAAGTGTGACACAAATACAAAATCGGTTTAGGCCTAACTTTTTTGTCGACATGAGCTCCAGTCTGATCATTATCAGTAACGCATACATAAGCCACCGATCCAAAAACAAAAGTATGCATTAGTTATAAAATTGCATGAAGGAATCGCATACCGGATAACAAATAAATAGTATAATAAATAGGTTCGACAACCTCGATTCTAGTGGAAACTAGCAGCGGAGCAGGACCAGTTCTATATTGGTCTTGCGAGCAAACCACGGTCGAATCATCGACGAAAGTGCTCGACTGTTTCGTAGTCTAGATGTCACAAGTGATCTGTGCAGGACTCGGGGTAGGAGGTCTCAACCTTTCTCTCTCCCGGTGGAGAGCTCTCTCTCTCTCTCTCTCTCGATTTTTGGAGGTGGTGGAGTGAATCAATGGAGGAAGAAGCCAAGCTTCTTATATAAGCCTCCAAATGGGCTTATGAGCCCGATGGGTCTAATGAGCTCATTTCATTACTAATTCAATTGGACATGCCAATTGGCCTCGGTATATCGTTCTGGTTCACCCGTCATAGTCGAACCGCTTTTTCCAACATTGCAACATATGAAATTAATTTATAAGCGTTTGTCGAATGATTTTAATCTCAGGTAGTAGACAAGGATTTGTTTAAAATCCTTAGAGAGAAACATGGTGATAATCTGTGTTCTTTCATATCCGAGAAAGTTATTGCTCTACCTAGGGACATCTCAGCCGAGGATTTGGGGTTGAACGACTCTTTTTTAAGAGAGCAATTGTGGAGTGAAATTGATGCTGTCATTAATTTTGCTGCAACTACCAAGTTTGATGAAAGGTAGGCTTAATATAAATCTTTTTCTTTTTTAGGTTAAATTTTACAACCAACTGATTTCTCTTTTCGTCTGTCCTTTTGCTGATTTAAGGTATGATATTGCATTAAAATGTGCCAAACTTAAGATCCTTGTTCATGTTTGCAAGGGTAAGTGCAGATTTCTATTTCTTTTTCGTTTTATATCAAAATAGAAAACACCATGATCCCATATGCTGCTTATATATGTTCAATTTTTTGTTGAATGCATATATGTTCAATTTTTTGTTGAATGCACTTTTTTTGAACTAACAATGATCGTTTCCTTTATTAGCTTATGTGTGCGGAAAAGATGAAGGACTTTTACTGGGAAAACCATTTTTCATGGGAGAAGCCAAAAAGGGTATTAGTAACATAGACATAAATGGCGAAATGCAATTTATGAAACAAAAGCTCAATAAACTCAATTCAGAAGATTTTTCAGAGAAAGCCATTACATCTGCCATGAAGGATTTTGGCCTTAAAAGGTATTTAACTGTTCAATATATATTTTTGTTTATAAGATTAAATTATGTTGCGTGTCTTTGTGATGTGACTGTTAATTAATGGTGTGGCTAGTACTTGAGATATATTTAACAACATCTATAATATAATGATGGATAGGGCGAGGCGATATGGATGGCCAAATACATATGTGTTTACAAAGGCGATGGCAGAGAAGATAATGGTTCAATTGAGAGAATATATCCCAGTTGTGATTGTTCGACCTACTATAATAACTAGTACTTTCAAAGATCCATTTCCTGGTTGGATTGAAGGTTTGAGGTAAAATATATCTTCTCAAGATTGCATAATTAACTTCTCAAATTAACAATGTTAATTTCCAATGTACTCTTTAATTATTTAATATTTTTTTTACAAAATAGGAGCCTAACCCACTTTCTATAATTTAAAAATAAGATAAAAGGGTAATTTTCACTTTTACTTCTACAAAGTCCAAATTAACTTTCTGTTTAGAAATACATGTATTTATATCAAAATCTCACTTAATTCAAAGTTAAGAGCATCATTATATTAGAAATGCTCTAAGATTCTAGTTTAATAAATAAAATTCCAAAATTTTCCTTATAATAGAACATTAATGAGTAATTGGAGATCCTCTAAATATGAAGACTCCAATTTCGTGATCGAATGAGGCAAACTATCTATTCGGCCAAACAATTTGTATGATATGACCTGCCTTTTTCATTTCGTTTCTCACTTTGCATAATAAAAACATGTGAAATAAAAGAACAATGGATTGCTTCATTGCAGATGTTAGGAAAACCAGCGATAGAAGAATGCGGAATAACAAAGAGCAATCACACAAGAACACAAGATTTACGTGATTCGATCAATTTGATCTACGTCCACCGGCAAAGTACAAGTAATTCTACTATTTAGAGTAAAAAAAAAGCACAACAGCTTACAACAATGTTCAAAAACATTACCCGACCATCAAAAGGCACCCAAGATGTTCTCAAGCTATCTATTTATATGTTTACAATGAATACAAGCTAAACTAGGGCAACCCAAACCCTAAAACATGTCCTAAAATGTTCCAGAATGAAGACACGGGCACGTCACCTAAGAAACAGACAGAAGCATAAAGACACGGGATGGTACATGCGCCCATGTGTCGAAGAAAACAAGACATGATTTGTACAACATGGGACACAGCAGTGGCAAAGGCCGTGTCCTCCTCGTCAAGCTCCGTTTTGCCTATTTTTCTTCACCCAATCCTTCATGATTCTTGCTTGATTCATCAACATATTAAATAGATTCAATCTTGATCAAGAAAATCACTTCAACATTAACAATTATCCACCTTTAAGTGAGTTTTCTTCCCATTTCAACTCTAAATCCCAATTATTTATCTGCCACATCCCCGAAGGGCCTCAAGTCCTGCAACAACGAACCAAGTCCAACCTGGACTTGCCTCGACTAGCTAGCTTTCCGTTCACTTCTAACAACCCAACACTCTATTCCTTGTGTATTCCAGTGACTGCTTTTGAAAATCACCAACACAATTACTATGCCCTGGTTCACATGTTGTTAGCCCTTGTAAATCAACTTGATTGATCTTTTCCTGTTCCAGAGTCTCAATCACAAACTCCACCAGTTTTTCTGCAGAACTCACAACAGTCCTTAAATCATTAGCAACTACTGACCTGCCAATCAAGGTGTAAATGTCATTCCGCAATCTACCCTTCATTACAACCAAATATCCCTTGCACACTCGAATTCCTCCACCTCTTCCAGAGAAACTATAACCATGATTCGACAAAGCACTAACAGAAATTAAATTTCTTCGCAACCCAGGGACATACCAAGCATCAAGTTTCTTGACCATCCCGTCATGCATCCTGATCTTCAAAGATCCACTACCCTCAACACTCAGCTTCTCACCATCTCTCAATTTAACATTGCCTTTCCATTCTTTAAAAGAATCAAACAGTTTCCTAGAAAAAGTCATGTGATAAGCTGCATCAGTGTCAATATTCCAACTATCTTTCGATCTACATGCATAAATAATCAACACTTCAATGCTCTCTCCCTCATCAGAATTATCCTGAAGCTCCACAGAATTATTCTGAACAACTGTTGCTCTTGATTTTCCACCGTTTCCCCTATGTGGATAATTCTTTTTCACATGTCCAATCTCCTTACAATGATAACACCTCAAACCATGATTCTTGCCCATTCCCTTGCCCCTACTAATTGTTAACTTGGACTCCACTCTGTCTCTACTTGAACTAGAAGTTAACCTCTTCAGTTCTTTAGACAACAGAGCATTCTTCACAACATTAACAGAAATTCCATCTCTACCATACATGATAGTATCAACAAAAATCTCATATGAATCAAGCAATGAATGCAACATAAACATAGCTTGATCTTCATCATCAATGTCAACACCAACACCTTTCAAATCTAATACAATCCTATTAAATTTATCAAGATGTGCATTTACCTGCATTCCTTTTGACATCTTCAAGGTATGCAACCGTCTTTTCTGATAAAGCTTGTTAGACAGGGATCTCTTCTGATACCTACTCTCCAACTTCTTTCACAAGCCTCTTGCAGTAGTTTCATCAGCCACTTCCCTCAAGACTTAATCTGCCAGAGTCAATAGAATTGCACTATGCGCTCTCTTCACAACCTCCGCTTTCTGCACCGCTGTCAGTTCTACCAGTAATTTCTCTTCACCTTCTATCGTCTTCTCACACTTCTACTAAACCAGAATTACCTTCATCTTCAACTTCCACATTGTGAAATCATTCGACCCATTGAATTTCTCAATATCAAATTTATATA
This sequence comes from Flueggea neowawraea, assembly GCA_948243855.1. Classification (NCBI taxonomy): domain Eukaryota; kingdom Viridiplantae; phylum Streptophyta; class Magnoliopsida; order Malpighiales; family Phyllanthaceae; genus Flueggea; species Flueggea neowawraea. The sequence continues at coordinate 25,270 of CAODLS010639837.1, read as the reverse complement.
AAGACATCTTCTTTTTGCAGAACGAACCCAAAGTTTCTGAACAAACTTTTGTGGCTCTAATACCATGATCAGTGTCTAGCAAGCATACTAGAATCGATGTAGTTTTACCAAGGAGTATTCCAAGGGATTTCGAATGCATGGGAACGAGTACTAAATGTGATCAATTCTTAAAATAAAAGCAATAAATAACATGATTTGATTTTTGGTGTTTTGGATTAAAAGACCAAATTAATAAAGCAAACAATTGACAAAAGGAGCAAACAATAATTAATAAAGCATTAGGACTATCGAGAATTCAACTAAAGACTCCTATTTTCTATTAATGAATGGGGTTTTGGGAATTAGTGTTCTGTCCACCAAGCTAGTCTAAAGTCTCTCTCAAGGTCATTTAAGTCATACCTACATTTAGAAAAATGGTCCTCTTGGTCTCAATTAGCTAAACTAGGTTCATTAAGCCATTGAAGAATTTCATCGAATACCTTGTAGGTATAGGTATATCTCCATCCTAAACCACACAAGTTTCATGCAAGTCGACCTCTCCTAGCCTTCATCTCTCGATCCATCAACTAGGATTATTTAAACTACCATCAAGGTGATCAATCTCAACAATAGTCAATTAAAACAAGTCATTAAATCAATTCCAATGGGCAAACATCAAATTAAGAACATAAATCAAAAGACCCATTAATCAATCTTCAAATATTGAATATAAAACACAATACATATTCATTAATAAGCAAATATTCATCAATAGTTTACATCTCTAAGTCCTAACAAGAGATTTAAACTACCATAATTAACATAAAGCAAAAATAGAAATAAAGCAAAACATGAAAATTAAGCTAAAATATAAAGAAAAGGGAAAAGATGGAAGCCAAGAACCCCTCTCCAATGTCACTTTGTAGAGAAACCCAATATCTTCAAGCCTTCCTTTCCTTGTTGAAACCCTAGAACATTCTATCTAAAAATTGAAAAAGCAAAGAGAATGATTCTTAGGAATCCAAGAATGCTTTAACGAGCAAGTTTAAGGATTATTTATAGACTTTTACATGACCTCAAAAACCTACAACTTTTGTATGAAAAATGCCCCTAAAGATGCCTTTGGTCCCCATAATTTTAGAGTCTTCCGTCACATGATTTTTTCTTCACTAGCACGCATCACGGCCTGACACTGTTCACCACGGCCGTGACGATTTTCGGCAATGAACAGTACCACTGAACAGTGTCACACTTGAATAAGGCACACATTATGTCGAAATATTAAGCAACAAGTCCTATTTTCAGTGAGTTTCCCTACAAATATGAGATTATAGCAAAATAATGGAACATAGAGAATGTTATGAAGAATAAAAGACTCTGATAAACACACTGTCCCAATATGTGTAACCTGTACAAGAGCTTGATTTGGCAAGTCAACAAACACCTCATGAACTAGTGTATGACTAGTAAACTATGACAGAGAACAAACAACATGATCAATTGCACCACTATATATAATCCAAGGAGTTGATTTACTTTCAATGTTGAAAGAGGACAAAGAAGTTGTCAAAGCATGTATCTGATGAGAAGATTAAGCAAAAGAAATGGTATGGCCAGAAGAACCAGAAGAACTTAGTGAAGAAGTAGGAGACCAATGATGTTTAGGTGATTGATAATGCTGAGGTGTAGGAAGAAGACCATGATCCTTGGAATGGAAACTAGAAGCTGAATAATGTTGAAGAATTTTTCCGGGGATACCTTGGTTGAGTTTGGAGAGCCGAAGCAAGTTGAAGTGAAGAGAGAAAACAACACCACAATTTATAATGGTTCAGCCAACCATGCCTACGTCCACTACCTAAGTCTCACTTAGGCTTTTCGTTATCACGGAGATTGATTCTGGCTCAATCCAACAAAGCCTTACACCCAGGTTGATTGCGGCTCAAACCTCTAAAGCCAACAAGGTTGATTGCGGCTCACCCCTCTAAGGTCAACAAGTTGATTACGGCTTATACCTCTAAAGCCAAAAAGGTTGATTATGGCTTATATCTCTAAAGCCATTAAGGTTGATTACGGCTCAAACCTATAAGGCCATTACAATATTGTTTTCCATGAGTTCACAACCAACCTTCCCCACACTCTCAAAGTGTTTGTAAAAAACATTTACAAAATATTTAAGCTCTATGCTAGAGTACATGTGTTGACACAATGCTCTTGATCTTCTCTCTAGCTTGATTTTGGTGTTTTGGGGATGATGGAATGATAAAAATATTTTGGCCTTGAATCCATATGATCATCCATTGTTTATTGCCATTCCTTGATGTATTTATAGATTCTCCAAGCCATATGACTGTTGGTGTTGAGAAACTAGCCGTTGGAGACTGTTTATAGCCGTTACAGCCTTCTGGAACAAACATAACATACGTCATAAACACGCTACGTACGTTGTCTGCAAATTCTCCAGGCCTACGTACGTTGTTCTTTCGTGACGTACGTTGATCATAGCCACATCTCCAGATGACGTATGTTGAATCTCCTCTGCATACGTTGTGACTTCACTATGTACATTGTGATGTATGACATACGTTGTTAAGGATCCAATAGCCTTTGTTTCTTTCTGAGCTCACGTCTACGTATGTTGTACACTTGCCACGTACGTTGCCCTTAACTGTGACGTACGTTGTAACTCTATAACGTACGTTGTGGATTCTTCAACGTACGTTGCACACGTATAACATACGTTGATCAACTTGCAGTGGCTTGATTCGCAATTTCGAGCTTTCCAACGTGTTTTGCTTCAACTCAAATGTTTTGTACATCTTCAAAACACAAAAGAAACTTAATGTTGATCACCCTTGATCCAACAATCTTCCCCTTTTTGATGATGTCAAAACTTTGAAGAATTTAAGCGCTTACATCAAAGCAATAAATTTGATCAAGGATTTCATACTTGTCAAGAGATTAGGATTATACAATGTCTATATATATATATATATATATAATCACTCCCCCTATCAAAACAATTTATGAAAATTTTCAAAATTTTCTTTTCTCTCCCTCTTTGAAAACAATTTGCACATTGTTTGAAATATTTTAAAAAAATCATTTCTCCCCCTTTTGAAATGATTTGTGCATAATTTCCAAACCTTGTTTTCTCCCCCTATTTAAAACAAAAAAAATCAATAAAAATGAGAGGAGTTGAAAAGATAATACCAAATTTAGCATCTCCATTAATGTAGGATCTTTACTCCAAGGATGTTAAGCCTTCTAGAATGGAGACCCGCTCTGATACCACTTGTTGGAGAATTTTCCCGGAGGATGTCTTGGTTAAGTTTGGAGAGCGAAAGCGAGTTGGAGTGAGGAAAGAAAAACAACACCAAGATTTTTATAGTGGTTCGACCAACTATGCCTACGTCCATTACCTAAGTCTCGCTTAGGCTTTTCACTATAACGGATATTGATTCCGGCTCAATCCAACAAAGCCTTACACCAAGGTTGATTGCGGCTCAAACCTCTAAAGCCAACAAGGTTGATTACGGCTCACCCCTCTAAGGCCAACAAGGTTGATTACGGCTCATACATCTAAAGCCAACAAGGATGATTACGGCTCAAACCTTTAAGGCCATTACAATGTTGTTTTCCATAGGTTCACAACCAACCTTTCCCACACTCTCAAAGTATTTGTAAAAAATATTTACAAAATATTTAAGCTCTATGCTAGAGTACATGTGTTGACACAATGCTCTTAATCTTCTCTCTAGCTTGATTTTGGTGTTTTAGGGGTGATGGAATGATAAAAATGTTTTCGTCTTGAATCCATATGATCATCCATTGTTTTTTTGCCCTTCCTTGATGTATTTATAGATTCTCCAAGCCATATGACCGTTGGTGTTGAGAAACTAGCCGTTGGAGACTTTTTATAGCCATTACAGCCTTCTGGAACAAACATAATGTACGTCGTACACACGCTACGTATGTTGTCTGCAAATTCTCCAAGCCTATGTAAGTTGTTATTCCGTGACGTACGTTGATCATGGCCACATCTCCAAATGACGTACGTTGAATCTCCTCTACATACGTTTTGACTTCATTAAGTACGTTATGGATGTATGACGTTCGTTGTTAAGGATCCAGTAGCCTCTGTTTCCTTTTGAGCTCACGTCTATGTACGTTGTACACTTGTCAAATATGTTGCCCTTAACTGTGACATACATTTTGACTCTATAACGTACGTTATGGATTCTTCGACGTACATTGCACATGTATAACGTACATTGATCAGCTTACAGTGGCTTGATTCACAATTCCGAGCTTTCCAACGTGTTTTGCTTCAACTCAAATGTTTTGCACATCTTCAAAACACAAAAGGAACCTAATGTTGATCACCCTTGATCCAACAAAAGCTTGCATAGGTGATTGACTGAAAATCTCTGGACAAAGTTCATGCATACAACATCAGATTTAACCATGCAAATGAAGAGACATAGCTCTTGGATATTTTCACTAGAAGAAAGTTATGATGTAATGAAAGGACTGGTTTTTCCAAGGAAAATCTCTAAAAGATTTTTATGAACACAAGTGATTTCTTAGGCACGTAAGATCTCTACTTAAAGTTCTCTATGGAATTCATAAGCACACAAGGGTGTAATAGGCATGCAAGGAAGATAAACATGTGATCTTGGAAAGTTAGAACTTATGCATGCAAGAGGTGAATGTTACACATGAAAACAACATGAAGACAAACTTGCTGATGAACACTGGTAACTGACACTTTTCAGGATGTTCAAATTCCCTGAAACACTGATGCAAGCATAATATTCAAATCTTGTGTCAAAACCTGTTAAGCGCACAAAAATGGAGCTTAAGCAAGCAAGGTATGCAAGCTTCACATATATTCTGATGCTCTTAGTTGATTAAGCACATAATGAAGAGCATGTAGATCCTCGAAGAGAAAGTTAAGCACGCAAGGCAAGACTTAAGCGCTTAAACTTGAGGGTGTGAAAACCTGAAGGAAAAGAGGAACAAAGTTAAGCACGCAACATGGAATTCTATGCATGCAAGACTCTGATGGACACAAGAATTATGGACGTAAGTCACGATGACATAATAAAGGTACATAATTTTCTAATGACTCACAACGGGTCTTCTCATGAGATAAACGGTCACTATTTACTTTGTGAGTATAAAAGGACGTCTGAATAAAGGGAAAGTAAAAAAAATATGTTATGCAAGCTTGGGTTATTGATTTTTTGCTCTAGTCTCTCTACTCTACTATTTGGTTTCATCACATCAATCTTTGACTAATTCATTATGATTGGAAGATCTTTATAACAAGAATTTATTGCTTGAAAAGGTAGTTAGATTTTTCTTGTTTTGGTTACTTGAAAAACAAGAGGGATTGTTTGGTTTACTTGTTTGGTTCCTTAGTAAAAGTAAGTGTAAGAGGTTCTTGTGAACCTAGAAAATAAGATGTTTCCCTCCATCTGTGAAAAGAGGCGATTTAGTGGATTCAAAACTCTTGAGCTAAGGCTTGAGTAGTGGATACAGGTCAAGGAGGACCGAATCACTATAAATCTGGGGATTTGATCTCTCTACCTTCATCTGTTTATTTTTGTTTTATTCTTGCTATGGTGTTTATTGAGTTGTATTGGTTTTCTTTTCAAAAGTATCAAAAAATTTTCAAAAGGCTTTAAAATTTACAAACAATCCAACTCACCCCTTATTGGATTGCGATCTTGGGCCTACATTCTCAACCTCTACCTCCTTCTCTCTCCCTCTCCCATAAACCAACCCCGACATCTATTTCACTCATTCCTACTGTGTTCTCTTTGATTTCACACCATCATCACTATTTTACCTCTATCTGGCCATGGCGTGGGACCGATTTCATCCACCACCACCACCACAAAAAGATACAACCACCATAATCAGGTCTAGTCACCACCATAAAAAGAAACAAGCTCCATAATCAGTTTTTTTTTTCCTTCCTGGCTCCAAACACTCTTCTTTTTGGGTTGCTGCAACACACGAGCTCGCAATGAACATATAGAGAAATTGACTGTTTGTCGTTGCTGATTGAAAAGAAGATGAGGAGGTATTGTTTGTCGGTAATGATTATTAAAGAGATTGAACCTTGACTTCCAATTTTGCAACTTCACTTGTCCAACATGATTCAGTAAATTCTAGTTAAATTGGAAGAGATGAGATGTTTTTCTTTCTTGGATTTTGATTATATAAATTTTGTAAACTCTTGGTAAATTTGCAGAGAAAGAAGGTTTGTCATATGGGTATTTTTCTATTCTGTTGAAGGGAACTGATGGGGGAGAGAGAGAAACGTAGAGATGTTTGAAAAAAAAAATTGGGAGTGAGTTTTGGTTTGGTTAAATCAAGTTGAGAAATGGCTTTGGTTTAATTTTGTTAGGAGCGGGTTTTAAGTTAGAACTGATTATAGAGGTTCAAGTGTATAGGATTTGATGGACAAAGAGATGAACGTCGTTAGTGGTTTCAAATTCAGATGGAGAATGTGATAGAGATGGCTTGGTGGTGGAGTTGGCTAGGTGTGGGATGGGTCTAGTTGATTTTTGTGGTTTATTGTGGTTTTTGTTGGATGTGGATTTTTTTGGTTAGGAGAAAGGGTTTTTTGGTCAAGAAAGTGGGTATATTTGATGCGACGTCTATGTGTCGTCCACATGGCGATATTTTAATTTTCATGGATGCCATGCCATCTCTTTGATTGGAGGATTCACAAAATTGGCTCTAGTGACCATAGTGAACTAATTTGTAAATCATGATGACCATACTGGACAAAAAGTGACTTTTGTAACCATACATGCAAATTATTGAAAGTTTAGTGACCAAAAGCAAAATTAACCTAGATTGCAGTTCAGATTATAGAAGGTGCAATAAATTTTGGGGGAAATAACACGTTTATTAGAAAAATAAATACTGAATCTTACAAATGTCATCACAAGGATCCAACTATAAAAAAATGCCAGAAAAAATAAACACATCTTAAAAATGCTATTTTCACAAGAAATTGATTTTTTCACAAAAAAAATGGTTTCCAGCCAAAAATTGAGTTTTGTTTTAAATATTACTAAAAATATCTGATTTTTCCAAAATGTCTACAATGGTGTACAAGTGTTCAAAAGAGAGTTATTGATGAATTTAAGGTTAATAATTTTAAAGTAAGATGATTTATTGATGTATATAGGTATACATGGTTTACACGATATTTATAAATTTTAATTTATTTAATGGTTGTCAATTAGGTGTACATAAGTATACTTATTTAAAGGTGTATACAACCTGAGATTTAGGTGTTCAAAAGTGTACACAATCTAAGGTTTAGGTGTTCAAAAGTGTACATAACATGAAATTTAAGTGTATAAAGGTGTTCAAAGTGTCCAAAGCTATTCAAAGGTGTCTAAAGCTATTGTTTTAGAAACTAAATGATTACTTTAAAAGTTTCATTAAAACTATGGAATTAACATACAAACCCTAGACGCCGCCACCCAAGCATCAAACCTTAGCCACAGTCAAATGTTCCTCAACACACACTGTCGCCAACCTTTCTAGCACTGGTTTTGTTAGATTGGTCTCTTCAGATGCCGTCGTCATTTTTCGCCACTAATTTCGTCTCCGCTGCCATCTCGTCTGATCTCTGCACCTTTCACGCTTCGCTTGTCTCTACGCGAAGCAGAACAGAAGAGAGAAGAGGATCGAGAACGAAAAGAGGAGAGCATAGGGAGGGAGAGAGGGGGAGGGAAGGAGGGAGGAAGGGGGAGAGAGAGAGAGAGAGGAACAATGAACAAAGAGCGAAGAGAGCAAAGAAGAGAGAGACCGAGGGTGGACGAAGAGAGAGAAGCAAAGAAACCAAGATAGAGAAGGAAGAGAAGATGATATACAACCTAAGGTTTTTTACTGATCCGTGAGGCACAAAGAGAGAACGGTGGCAGAGATCGAAGGAGAGGAGAGAGATAGAAGAGTGTGAGAGACAAAAGGAGGATAGGAGGCGAGAACAAGGGTGCGAGAGACGAGAACAGGAGAGGCAAGCAAGAGTGTGAGAAATGATAATAGAACAGAGAAGCAAAGAGAGAGAGAGAGAGAATTAAAAAAAATAAAGGAGAGAAACTCGGTTTTATCTGATTGAATATGACATTTTCGAGATTCAGTTTCAAAATTGTGGCATTTGCGAAAAAAAGTTTGAGGGTACTTTCATTTTAAAAATTTAAAAATGTGGTCCTATTTGTAAAATTCTGTGTTTTAATTATGACAACATGCATAATTAAGTCTAAATTTTAGAACTAAGACATACCCTTGATTCTACAATCTTATGCTTCTAACTATGTTTAACTTCAATATATTCTTGTAATTCAGTCAATTGGACCTTCAATTAAGCTCCCACTCAGTCTATAAACATCCATTTAGCTATTGCCCTGGTGAAAAGTGTAAACCACGAATTAATTTAAATCAATTTCTTCAATCTACCCATCTGATATTATGAGACTAAATTCAGTAGCTTTCTAACGCTTACACAGAAAATTAATGATTGAAATTTACTAATTTAATACCCAAGTCATTTATTTAAGCTTCTATTTTAAAACTAGTTCAATTAAGTAAGGTCATTTCATGTCTCTCCTCTTTTTAATCTCTAATTTATCTTTAGTCATAAGTTTACTTTAAATTTTTGTGTCTATTCTGTTAAAAAAAAATCTGTGTCTAGATTTTAATCCTATCTGATACAAATCTAATATAGCGTTTACTTTTAATGGACGCATGTCACGACTACATAATTACACTTAATAATTGTTTGTTAATTGATTCCTTACATATTTACTTTTGTATCTTAAATTCTCAGTCTTAAAGATCAAACATTAAGAGTTAAGAGTGTCACAAATGATTTTGAATCTAACCCAACATCCTGGGCCATATACAATTTCAATATCTATTAGCTTTGCATTATTTTCTCGTTCATATCAACTTTACTTAGGCTGCCCACAACGGGCCCCGTTCCTAGCCCCACGGACCGGGATGCGTTACTGTGTCCCGGTCTGCTAGTCCGTCCTGCCGCGCGGGGCCCACTGACTCCGCTCCTGACATTTTTATTTTTATTTAATAAAAATCAAAATCTGATCGTTGGATCGTTTTGATCCAACGGTTAGATTTACTCCAACGGTAATATTACTGTTGGAGTACCGTTGGAGGCTGAAAAATTACCCTTTTGGTCCTTAACGGCTAGTTTTATCCATTTTCCTATAAATACCACCCTAAACACATTTTTTTCTATCATTTCTTCACTTCAAACACTCATTTCTCTCCCCAAAACTCTCTCAACTCTTAAAATTTCTCTCCATACTCTCAAATTACTCCCACTCCAATTTTTCCCCCAAAATTATGGATCACAACAATGAAAATACTCAATTCTCCCAACAAAATAACCCATCAAATTTTGCCAACTACCGATATTCTGAAAATAATCCATCAAAATTTTTCTCTTTCACAAACTATCAATTAAATCCCAACGCTTCATTTTTCCTATTTCCATATCAACTCGCACTTTTCAATTTTGGTAATTTCCGAAATTTTACGTCAAATCATTTTTCACAAAATAATCTTTCTTTCATAAAATAATCCTTACATCCCTTTGTTGGATATGTGCTCGACGATGGGTTCCCAAGGGGATTTTCCTACTCCTGAAATGAACCCCCCGAGCCCACTATTGCTCTAAACAATCTCGGGCCCGACGTTGGTGCCACGTACAAAAAGTGGATCCCTCAACACGATGTCAAGTTGGCTAAGTGTTGGATCGCTATTTCCGAAGACCCCATAATGTCAACGACCAAAACGCCAACTCTTTTTGGAAGCGGGTGGCTGCACGCTTCAACCACGGAATGGAGGCAAGCAAGCAACGTTATGGGAAGGCTGTTAAAAATAGATGACACACATTCAACAAAATTGTCACATTATTTAACGACATCTACAACAACGTTGCTTCGGCTTATCATAGCAGTTGGAGCGACGACATGATTATGGACCGAGCACGCGTTGTCTACTTAGTTGAGGCGAAAACCCATTTCCTCCACGATGACATTTGAAAAATTTTACGTGATCATCCGAAATGGAGGGAAGCATTGCCCATGGACCTCGAGGCTGGTCCAAAAAGAACCAAGGTGAATGCTCAAGGCGCCTATACTAGCTCCGGCTCCTTCGATCTCAACGCCTCAAATCCTAGCGTCGAAGGAGAGCCAACCCAAGAGGCTCGCCCAATAGGCCGAGATAAGCCAAAGGGGAAGAGCCAAGAACAAAGTAAAAGGCGAAACGCGACGTGCATGGGAAAGGAAAGTTGCCATCAAGCGACGTCTCCGAAGTTGCGTCCATTTTGGACGACATGTTGTTTGAGAAAGAATTAAATCACAAAGTTTTCGAAACGACGAAAGCTAATAGAAAGAAAGAAAAAGAACAACGGCTCGAGATCGAACGAGAAAAAATGAAGTATCTCAAAGATCAACAGCTTAAGGAAGACACATCGATGCTCGACAAAGATACGTCGAACATGACTCTTGCAGCACGACGTTTGCATGAATACTCTTGTAAAAAATTTTGTGAAAAATATGGGTTTTAGTATTTTTAATTTAATGTAATATTTAATATTTTATTTATAATATTTTAATTTTAATGTAATTTTTTTTTTATTTTAATTTAATTTTTAAATTTTATGAATTATTTTTATTTAATGTAATATTTTTATTTTAATGAATTTTTTTATTTGAATGAACTATTTTTATTTTAATGAATTTAGAGTAAAAAATATTAAATGAAGTAGTAGATAAAAGTTAAGGATTAAAATAAAATTGTGTTTAGTGGAAAGTTGAGTAGGCGTCCCGCGGAACTCTTAAAATAGCCTCTAAATTACGAATGAAAAAGCTGAGAGAATAATAACTAAAAATTTTAATAAAATAATAATAAAAATAATAAATAAATATTCTGCAGAACGATTTCAAAGACTTGAGTTATGAGCAGCCTTACAAATTCAATAAATCCTGACAAATGAGCCAATTCGGTGGGAGACAATTAAAGGAGGCCAGCTCGAAATCTTTTGGGAGAGGAGAAATAGAATATTATAAGTTTAAAAGTTTTTTTTTTATGTGGGGGTAGATATTTATTTTCGGCTAACTATCAGCGAGGTTTTAACAATTTTTTTAAAAAATTAAAATACTTCATTAATTTGAATCAGCAACAATAGCCGCAAGAAAGACCTTTGGGTGATGATCACTCAAGTAAACAATGCCTGACATAGAACCCGATGCTCAAACTGGTAGATATCTTTTGGGTGGTATTATAATAAAGATTTTTTTAAAAAAAAATTATTAAAAATTTAAATTATTTAATTTAAATATCAGTTATTTAATTTTAAGGGGTGGTTATTTAATTAAATTTTTAAAAATTACTTAATTTTAGATATTATTATTTAATTTGAAAACTGATTATTTAATTTTGACTATTTACTTAATTTTAATCGGTTATTTAATTTTGTAGCAAATTAAGTAATTATAATTGTTACTTAATTATTGTTAGAGTTACTTAATTTGAGTATCAGTTACTTAATTTATTAAAAAAATCTTCAATAAAAATTTATTTTATGAGTCTTCATTGTAGTACCACTCTAATTTTTGTCACTCCACCAAATTGGCGAAAATAATTTTGTCGGATTTCACTTTTCGCCACCTTTTCTCTCTCGCAAATTGTGGTTTTACTTGGTGTTACGAACAAAACGTTCATGATCAGCAATATCAAGAGGATCATTTTTATAGTCTTGGGTAACAATTAAGAAATTCGAGGAAGTTATCTGACGATACGTAGAGCGTAATAGTGAGCCAACAATCTCTAATGTCAGATGGTACAATTTATGCTGGTGTTCTCACAACATATGGGATTTCACTCGTCGTCAATTATGCAATAATGTCCTTTCCAATTTGCTCCAATAGGACGACAAAATGTGGGTTTTTAATATTTGTGAACAATTGTAATATTTAATAACTTCCATACAAAATATTTTCTTTCTAATTATTATGTTATTTTTTAATTATTTAATAAAATAAAATTAAATAAAAATTACAAAGAATACTTCAGGGCGAAGTTTTGTTACGAGTACCTATTTCAAAAATCATACTGGCTTTTCGTTATGCTCATTACTTATTATCATTAATAGGGATAATTTTTGAATTAGTATTTTTAATATAATGAATGTATCTAGTAATTCCATGTTTAAAGTCGTCTTTTGTTTTGAAAAAAGGAGAGTCGGGGCGACCAGTAGTAATATACCCCTGTTGGGCGTTACCATGCATGCATTACCTCCCCGTTACGGAATGTTCCAGAGTCATAGATGCACCGGCAACATACTTGAGTTTGTGCACTTGTATAGTCACCGTAACACATCAGTGATGCAAGCTTCCAGGGGGGACATCTTGCTCTATTGCGTGACATGGGTCCTCGACTATTAGGGCTACCTGGTTTGACATTGCTCCTACTCAAACCTGCACTGTGCGAACAAGTACCGCTCCCCCTTCTGTCAGGCTACCCTTACTGGGTATGTTTAAAGTCGTATGTAATAGTGAAATAATATAAAAGATATGGCGGCATTGGAAGATGAGTTTGCATAAATAAAATTGTGGCGGAGCCACTAAAGGACCAGAGGGTGCTCGGGCACCCTCTGGCGCAGAAGGAGGGCCATAGGAGCCCTCCTCCGACAGGGCTCCGCGACTGAAGGGCCGCCAATCTCAGAACTATTGAGCCCCTGTAAGGCTGTAACTAACAAACAAACTTTACAAGGTTCTTCAAATAATGTCACATACATCACAATTTGTAACATTCTTAAACGGAAAAGGAACAAATACCCAGAAATCAAAATGAAGAGAAAAACTTAAATTGGAGATGTTCATAAACAAACCAGGACACCAGCTGAGATTAGTGGAAGGGTCTTTGTCAGCGAAGAAAAGAATGAGATTGGCTTTGTTTTTTGGGGCTTTTGATGTTTGAGACAAACACCCTATCGAAGCTTGAGACGGTGGCATCCACCAACTTCAGAGGCATTTTCTTTCCCTTTTCATCTGTTTTTCACCCATTGCAGATTTCTTGAGAAGTGGAACAGAGGCCACGCACTGTCGTTTCATGCGCACACAACACAGGCATCTTTCATCTTTGGCTACCCACCGATTATGAAATATTTAGATTTCCCTTCTAAGCATGATTCTGCTTCCTTAATCTTTTGGGGGAAAAATATAAAGAGATTGTTTGGATAAGTAAGAATATTACCCCTGATGGGTGGCCGAGCGGAACGGGATACGCTGTCCTCAGTTGGCGGCGCGGGTTCAAGAAGTGAGAGCGACGTAAGTCCGGATTTATCTGGTTGTCACTCGGGCCGGTGTCGCATCGAGCTGAGTTGTTCAAGCCCGACCCGCTTATCATCGGTGAGGTGCTACGGTAACCACACTCGTCCACAGGCCCAAGTCCGTGCCAGGTGTCAACTATGACTCAAAGGAACATTCTGTAGCGCGGATGATACCTTCCAGTTTAAACCTGCATTGTAACGCCCAACAAAAATATATCACCTACCACTCACCCTCACTTCTCCTTTTTTCGGCAAAAAGAAAAGTAAGAATATTAATTTAGAGTTCCTGCATAACGTAGACATATTAAATTAAATTATTATAATTTTAAATTTGTAAAAATTGACTCAATTTAGATATTTATTTTCACTCAACCACTTTTGGACCTAGCTGAATTAATTTAATGTTTATAGACATTTTTTCTAAGAAAATATTTCTCATAATACATAATTATTTTACAATATTTTTAAAATATGTTAACACTGCAAAATCAATTATCATTTTTTAACTCAAGTGTACAAAAATTATTATATAATTATTAAATATATTCAAATATTTAAATTCAATTTAATGTAATATAATTTTTATATATTTTTTTAAATACTATATACACCTTATTAGTGACGAAGTCAGATTTTGACACCCTCTTAATCAGAAATTTTGCTGTGTCACTGATAATGACAGTTTTATATTCCAACTTCTTTTTAATAATATTTTAATACAATTTATTTCTTTTAGTTGGTTTAAGTTTTCAACACAATGGACCCCAAGAAATGGTGTTGACGCTCTAGCCGACACCCTCCAACTATGCATTAGTGACCGATGCATATACCATATTTTTTTCTATATAATATTTTATTAAAAAAGTAATGATAGATATAATAGAAATCATAATTTTTTAAAATTTGAAAAAATACAAAAAAAGATTTATAATTATTCCTAAGGAGTTTTTGTAGTTTGATGATAGTTAATATTGTTGTATTATCCACGGCATCTTTTTCATTGCAACCTATTAAGCTATCAACTAAAGCTAGTTAACAATTATTTGATTATATAGCTGGTTTCACAATGTTCATAGCAGAAAGACCACAAGTTTAGTTAAATTGACAAAATTAATGCTAGAAACATCTAGCTATAAATCGTGATTGGATAGAAAATTATCTTTTATTATACTCACTAATTTCACCCCAAAATATAATTAATTTTTAGTAATATCAGGAAAACAGGTGATAGAAGAACGCAGAATTAAACATGAACAATCACATAAGAATACAAGATTTACATAGTTCGATCAATCCGATCTACGTCCACGGGCAGAGAGCTAGTAATTATATTATTCCCGAGTCAAAATAAGCAACAAAGCTTACAACGACATTCAAAAGGTCACCCACGACGTTCCCAAGTCACCTTATATCTGCTTACAAGAAATACAAATCAAAATAGATAAGGAAAACCCTAAACAACAACCTTAAACCCGTTAGAATTCATTACACAGGGAAAGGAAGCCAGACACGATCATAATCAGTCAAGACATGGCCTCCCACGCTCAACCGTGTGATGAAGAAATGTGACTTGGCTCGCCACGGTCATGGTCATGACCGTGGCCACCCAATTTCGGCTGCTTTCGCTTCCAGAGTCTCCCACAATCTGTGCCACGCCCATGTGTTAGTTCGTGTCTTCCCAGAAGCTTCTTTTCCTTCACAAATCCGTCCCATTTTGACTCAATTTGATTCCTTCAAGTTTTTGCTTCAATCTCTTCAAGACAATTCCACTTCAACATTAACAATTCGTTGTTGGACTCGGGGAGCATTGGGGAGATCCGCCTCGCATGTCTAGTGAAGGAACACACAAGTGGGCCTGACACCACATCTTTACCTAAAACCTTAAGGCAATGGATCCATACGATTTATTAGTTCTTAACACACACCACAACTCTCCAATGTGGGACAACTACCATTCACACTTGTATCCTAACAATCTCTCCCTCAAGTGTGAATCTCTTCCACATCGGACTTAGACATGCTCCCCCTACAATGGAAACCACTCTCAGTATTGAAAATTTTATTGGGCCTCCTTGAGTACTAATGTGGATTTTTTAACACAATAGCTCTTTCCATGACTCAAACCATCTACGAGCTGACCCCACCACTCACACTAGACAAGAGTTTCACCAGTCAACACAACTCTTCACCGTCCTCGGGCTTGGGAATGCAGCCTGGTCATTACCACAATGTCACCAAGAGCTTCTTCCATGACTCCACCATTTCGTCTAGAGACTTTTTCTTCGGACGCTCACACAATAGATTCGGGTTACACTAGTCAATACAACTCTTCATCACATTCTCGTCCTTGCATGTCCCAGCCAAACCGTTGGTTCTGATACCAGTTGTTGGACTCAGGGAGCATTTGGGAGATCTGTCTCGCATGTGAGTCTAGTGAAGGAACACACAAGTGGGGCTGACACCACATCTTTATCCAAAATCTTAAGGCAAAAGGTTATGAATCCACACTACTTATAAGTTCTTGATACACACCACAACTCTCCAATGTGGGACAACTACCATTCACACTTGTATCCTAACAAGTAAATTCATGAATTCTGCATTAATAATAATAACAATAATCTAACTAACATGAAGATAATAAAGTGGTCATATTAAATAATGAAGAAACAATCAACTAAAATAAAATATATACCTATTAAATTAGGAAAATGCAAAAAGGTCAGGGTGGGCAATTGTCCACCATGGCTTATATGTGGTTTCTCCATTGAAAGTATTTTTATCAACTTGTCTCCTCTAGTTAAGCTTTTCCCTAAGTTCATTCACTGCACCTACATTCACTTGGTACACTGTTTTAGAAGTTTATTTTGTCTTTAAGTCGAACGAGATGGAAAAAGTCTTAAATACACAGTTAAATAAGGCAGAGGCGAAGGATTGTATGGCCAAGCTATATAGGATAACACAAAAACCCGAACAAAACACTGAATCCTTCTTATTACAACTCAAGAAAATATAGAGCTCCTTCAAATATCGGCTCAATAATAAATGAGCCGAACTTGAATAAAATTTTAAGCTCATTTTGATAAACGAGCCGAGTTTGAACACCCAAAAGCTCGATTCGAAAGCTCGCAAACAAACTCATTTATAAGCTCATAATTAGGCTCGTGAACAAACTCGTTTGTAGGCTCGTCTATATATATACACGTGTGTATATATATAAGTGTGTGTGTTAAACTAAATTATAAAAATTATGTTTATATTTGGAATGATATTTTAATATTTGGGTCACATCAACAAAAGTTTAAACTTACACTAATTGACCGTATCTATAAAAGTACATGCATGCTTGCATAAGATGATCTAATATTATATTGAATTTGTGAAACAAATTAAAACTTCTAATAGTTCTTAGTTCAATTATATGCTCAACATGATTTTACTGAACTAACTTAAATTTGATTATATTCTTTATAGAGCTGTTTTCAAAGCTGAACTAGCAAATTTCGTTTACGAATTTATTTGAGTCTTTGTTGATCCAAGCTCTAAAATCTCGTAAACAAGCTCACGAGTCTTGTGACAAGTCGAGCTTGAATAAGATTTTGAGCTCAAGAGAGAGCTCGAGTTCAAGCTTAAGCTCAAAAGATTTTAGATAAGCCGAGCTTGAACACTCCAAAACTCGGCTCGGCTAGGCTTGGCTTGGCTGTGCTCGGCTCGGCTCGAATCCAGCCCTACCTTCAACACTCCTCTTCTGATTGGTCAAATTTATTATATTTTCACTTTGGAGAGAGAAGAAAGTAAATAAATCAGGCTAGAAAAAAAACAAAAGTAGAGAGTGCATAAAAAATTATAAATTAGACCAATCAGATAGAAAGTATCGAAGAGAAGTGACTAAATAAGGTGTTGATAAAATTCCTCAATTAGATATAAAAAAGATTTGAGTGTCCAAAATCAAACTTGAAAATGACAAAATGAAGAAAGGGTAAAAGAACTTTTGACAATCTAGAAAGACCAATAATGTTGTAAGATTCCACTGAATAATGGTTTAAGGTGCAACCAAATGGCCAGCATAATGTTCATTTCTAACACAAGGTGGCAAAAGTTGTTTGTTGCTAATATATATTGACGCCAAATGTTGGCAAGAAGCATCCCACCACTTGTGGCGACTATTCTCATCAGCCGCAATATATATTGTCCATATGTAGTCGCTAATGTGTCAAAGTCAAAATTAGCTATTTTGATGACTTTGAGCAAAAAAAGGATGCTAGAAGTGACAATATTTTTGTTAGTCGCCAATTGTTTGACGCAAAACACGTATTTTCTTGTAGTGATTTAGACTTGATTATCTAGTTCCATGGAAAACGCTGGAGGTACTATCGTTTTATATTCTCGCAGAACACTCTCCCTCTAATTTGGTTCTCTCTCCGCTCTCCAATTTTTTCCCTTTTCTCCGCTTTCTTATTAAATATTTTTTGCTCTCTCAATTTATTGAGAGCAAACGTGTGTGTACATATTCAATCTCCATATTTTTAGTTCTCTTTTTTGTTTTTTTATTTTTTAACAGGTGAAACTTAGTTCTCTTATTGAATGCCTACAGTAAAGCATATTTGTTCTGAAAAAGAGGTAAGAAAAAATGTTGTACTCTAATATTTGGTTGAAAGAGTGGAAAACAGGAGGAAGGACAGAAAGAGAGTTTGTCTGCACAAATATGCTATATATACCAAGTCTTAACCCTAACCTAAATTGGAAGCCAATCTTTGACCCAAATAATAGTAGTCTATTATAGTATAATTCTTAAATAATAAAATAATAATAATAATAATTCTTCAATGACAAAATAATAATAATCAGTATCAAATCGTCCAAAATAAGAGTGCCTTTGAATCTGTCCATCTGTCAAAATATTTGTCTATGTCAGCTGCAAATTGCACAAATTAGCCAGTGTAATCACTTCACGACATGCCCATGTGGTTTTTCTAGTCTACAGTGCCAAGTCACACAAATGCCATTCTTCACTGCATCTACATTGACGTGGTACACTATTTTAGCAGTTTATTTAGTCTTTAAGTTGAACGAGATGGAAAGAGTCTTAAATACACGGTTAAATAAGGCAGAGGCGAAGGATTGTATGGCCAAGCTATATAGGATAACACAAAAACCAGAACAAAACACTGAATCCTTCTTATTACGACTCAAGAAAATATAGAGCTGGTGCAAGGCCTTTTTATCAAAAACTAACTAGTGAGAGTGTCACAAAATGGACTTGATATTAAGTTGAGAAAGAAATTTAAGTACGAGCCAGAATTTCTATTTTCTCACTAACAATTTGATCATTTAGACATTTAAATATGGTTTTCATTTTTCAAAAGGTGTTAAACCTTTTGGTTGTTGGGGAATATTTAATCTTTTTTGCCCTTTCAAAAGGAAGAATTTCATTATTGATATAACAAAAATGATCTAGTGGGGCCAATATGATAAAATTATTTAGATGGTTTTTGGTTTGCGCATTTATTAAAATGATAAGGCTTTATTTGCGATCTGAAAATGATGCAACGAATCGTTTTACGGTATATTAACATATATATTACCATTTTTTTTGAATTAATTGGACGCAATACACATTGCAATCCTTTATCAAACTAAATTTTCTTTTTACAGGATCTATATGCCTTGTCAATATTAATTTAACTCACACATTAATGTGTGATCAAACTATATTATACTCATAATCAGTTGATATTAATGTGTGATCTTGCAGAAGTTCGAGTACATGAGAAAATTTCAAGAGGACAATCAAAGCAAAAGAAAAAGAAGAAGTCATAGGGACTTTTTATTTAGGAATTCATGTAGTTGTTGCGTAGCTAAATATGTCCGAACCTTATGGTCAAAGACCATACAAGGAGACAACAATCACTAACTTGTCTTGTATGAATACTCGTGGACACTAAAGTAATTTTATCAGGAATGCTATCAATCACTCTCTTTCAATACTCCTTTTTTATTAGTCAAACATATTATCTCGATGGGAAATAGCCTTAAATGTATATTGAATCACGAACTTGTAAACCCAAATTAATAAAGCCTGTATTCAAGGTATGTAATCCATTTCAAATTAAAAGGAAACTCCAATGTTTTAAAGATCTTCATTGAACTTGGAAAATATTCAACATTTTATTATGCTACACATCCCCAGCATAAGGGATATAATCTTCAAATTATAATTCAGAATACATGGCCTTAAATGTATTTTGAATCATGAATTCAGGAAGCCAAATTAATAAAGCATTTACTCAAGGTATATAACGCATTTTCTGAAAACTAGGACATCACAAGTACAGAGCCATTACAGCAAAGTAACCACATTTCATCAAATAGATAGCACATAAATTCCCCAGCCATTATTATTTTCCAGTCACATAGTACATGCATGCACTCATGATTATGTCAAAATGTCCACTGAGATCATCAATACAGCTTAGATGTGGCAAGCTTCACACCACGAGCAGGTATTATAATATTTTCTAATTGAAATATGCAATGTTACACTACTATATACACCAAGTCAAATAACAGAAAAGAACACTTCCATATCTCATGCCATCAAAAGAAATCAATAAGGAAATTATTTCTTGAAACATTCACACTTATTACACCCTTCCATTGTAACATCTTAAACCTTCAAATGAAGTTATTGGAGACACTAGTATGTCCCTCATATAATTGGAACAATTTGTTTATAAATGCAGGAACAAAATCCGATTTTAAAAACAACAGAAATGAAAAGGACTCCCTATACAAATGAACAAAATACAATTTTAACCAACTAGAGAAATAGAAAAACATAGACAACATCATCAGATTTGAAATATCACCAATGTAAAGTATAAAACGATCCATTTTTACAATAAAAAAAAAACGTTCTGCTTAGAAAGGAGACATATTTCTTTCATAGTATAAAAAACATAACGAAAAAGTCAGCCCACTGCTTCTTGACTGAGAAAACATGTTATCTGTTTATAGTTATTTATAGTCAAAATTAATTCAAGCATCTATATTTATTCCAGCAAACAACTTCGCACGCATCGCAAATTAAAGCTGTCACAGATAATAATAAAAAAAAAAAGAACCTATCCTACTTCCTTGCTTGAAGGCATCATACTAGTCCAAAACAGGATATTTGAAAGGTGCAATCTTGACCATTTTTACAGAACTTAAGATCCCACAATATGAGGACCCTAATATCCAAAACCCGCCCCCATTCAGCTACCACAAAACAGTGGAAATAAGGGAACATCAACAATTTCGTCCATGCCTGCATCTTAATATATTCGGATTGACCCTAATCAAACTCAAATCTCACACCATAACACTCAATCTCTAGTCACTCGTCCAAATCAACCATGTGGAAAGATTCGGAATTTAACAAACATCATCAATCCATGTTGCTACAAATTGGGATTGAAAAAATCTAGCATAAGAGCAAGAAAGTTGCAGTCTACGAAAAAAAGTCGTCAACCTTCTGTCCAATTCTGCTTTCAATCCACTTGTAGAAAGATTCTTTGCTTTTCAAGCATAAATAACTAACTAGTAGAAATCAGTAAAATGAATGTGCGCAACAGACCCAAGATCTATACCAAATCCCGAAACATCAAAAACATAAATAACCAGCAAAAAAATCAAATAACAGAAACAAACTGATATTACCAG
The DNA here is from genome assembly GCA_948243855.1 of Flueggea neowawraea. NCBI lineage: Eukaryota > Viridiplantae > Streptophyta > Magnoliopsida > Malpighiales > Phyllanthaceae > Flueggea > Flueggea neowawraea. The sequence goes on along the minus strand of CAODLS010639837.1, from coordinate 4,200 downwards.
CCAGAGATCTGCAGATAAAACGCAGAGATCCATGGAACTCTCTTCACCGCGGTCTCCGATTCAGTTGATGCAAGGCGGGATCCAATCCATCTCAGCCAACATATCCCCCCATCTGAAAAACAAAACCCACTCGGCTAAAACAACTAATCAGTTCCCGACCTGCACCAAGCGAATTAGAGACCGCCGGTAACTGAATCAACTTCCGCCTCCGCTCTCTCTCTCTCTCTCTCTCTCTCTCTCTGTGGGAAAGGAGATACAGGGAGGTAACTCGATAAGAGAGGGGTATTTATAGTCGGCATAGACGAACCTGATGAGGACACGTGGGCCTCCACGGAGTACGGTCATCAAGCCGTCTACTACACACATTAGATTAGATTTTTATTATATAAAGAGAAAAAGGGGTAAAAATGGAAAGAAAGCTTCGAGGAGAAGCGGCTTTTTAAAAAGGAAAAGAAAAGTGCTGTGATTGGGAGATGGAAAGTTTTTATTTCGGGGAAATTACTGTCTGGCGTAAGCTACAGTTAATGCACGTGCATGGATATTATTTGCATCTAATTTGGGCTTTTTTAGAAAAACAATTGTCTAATTGTGTTTATTATTAGTACTTCTTTATTTGGCTCTTTCTTCTTTTCGGACTATTTCTTTTTTTTTAAAGGTGTTTGTTTTATAATTAAATAGATTTTGATAGATTTATTGGCTATAAAAAAGGATAAGGTGGATGATACGATTCTATAATGCGTTAAAAATATTTAAAATGAATTTTTTTTTGTTTGACGCAGGTCCGTTGTCCTTTTCATTTTTTATGAATAATTTGTATTTTTTCGTCTTTAATAAACTTGCATTTTTAAATAAAATTTTTACTTAATAATTTTTTTGTCCACCTTTTTTAAAGATGAAAAAGTTATTTATTAGGTACTAAAAATAATGTGGACTCTTAATTTGTGCTTAATGTTGTATTTTTTTTGTCTTTAATAAACTTGAATTTTTAAATAAAATTTGTACTTAATAATTTTTTTTGTCCACGTTTTGTAAAGATGAAAAAGTTATTTATTAGGTACTAAAAATAATGTGGACTCTTAATTTGTGCTTAATGTGGACTCCTAATTAACAAAAAAAATTCTAATTGTATCATTCTTTTGGAGTATTTTTTTCCTTTCTTTTTTATTATTACACATTTGGAATTTGTAATATTAGCAAATTTGTCCTTCCAACGGAGGTGGAATCCTAAAGAAAAGTAGAAAAGAGAGAAAAAAGAAAAGGGAAAAGAAAATAGAGGGCTGATGTCATGGTACTTCAAGTTAGATTTCTTTTGTGTGGAAGAAAAAGACTGTTGTAACCCATTGTACTCGCAGGACAGATAATTATAGAACTCGAGGATTAAAAATAAAGAAATAAAAAACTAATAGCACGCAAAAAAAATACTGTAAAACATTGTAAATTAATCAAATCAACTAACTTTAAGTAATCTCATTAGATTCAGATTGAAATATGAAAGTGGCAACCTAATTTCCACAATTCAAGTGCTTCAATTTTGCCTCTCACTCACATTAATATGTTCTGACTATTAAGTATTTGTTTCTGAGTTATGTTGCAGATGTATTGTTTATCTATTTCCATCAGTTTTCTTTTTGCTTTATGTCATGTATATAAATGACATCTTACGAGGAGTTGCCAAGGTTTCGGCACTAATGTGTCTTTTGGCAATTGCACAGCAGTTGCATTTCTTGCAACTGCTATGTTGGTTATTTTTGAGTTTGGGTCAACCTATTATGGGCGACCTGACCCGATTTTCAACATATTTCACTCGCACATGACGGGGAAGACCCGACGTAAAATTCTCTGAAACAGTAATAGCCAAAAGTAAGGAGACACTATTTTTATACTAGCAAATTGATCGTGCGACCTAGCAAATTTTTCCTACATTTCAAGAGCTTATTACTATGCATTTGTTAAGAACAACATAGTCGCTTCTACCATTGATTTCTAAACGATATATGAGATATAATATATAATTGATCTCGCAATACCCTATATGGCTCCTTTAATTTTAACATCTCTTTATCAAATCTCTCAATTGGAATATTGTTCGATAATGTATTGTATATCCACAATCATGTTCACATTGTTCTAAAGCAACAGGATTGGTCGGCCAATGGACATACCGAACACATCTTCCATTACCACTCAAAATTCTCAATTTTGAGCTTGGCTGCTTTTCTAGACCAGTTCCATAGATCGAATCATACATGGTCATAGGTAAACTAACTAGGATAGTAAGCACCAAATCAAAAACTTTGAATAACAGTATAAAGTAATAAGGGTATTAGTTAAAGGATACTATATTTCCTCTAAAGGTCTCACACAATAGATAAACATGGATTCATTCTCCCACTACCTTTAATGGTCGAATATGTTGGAATTCGTAACTAAGTTTATGACATTCATAAGCATACTTGGCAGCAGAAATAACAAAATTTTACATCTAGAATAACACCAAGGATCAATGCATATTTATATACACGATTATGGTTAGCATATTTTACCTTAAAATCAAATGGTAGAACGTATGATCGAATGTAGTGTTGGTGTAACTTTTAGTATAAAACTCGAAACTCTTTCTCTCACATTATCTTTGTGCGAACGTGTCTAAAAATATCCACACGAACGACCTCAGTTGGAATGGCAATGTGTACTAGCACAAAAAATCTCTATTCTTTCTTACACAAATACTGTTTTTCTCTCTATTTTGGTGCACACAGTAATTCGGCCTCTTACCGTAATCATAGAATAAATTCATCCCTCTCTCTATTTATAGAAGAAAAGAAACTCTAATATGTACATAAGGGCAGCCGAAATTTCCCTTGTCCCACAAGGATGAGATCTCCTAATTCGATTAGGAGTGTGCAAACTGAAACCACAAGGAAACCCTAGCCGAATTGTATTACTTGTCCCACAAGAAAATAATTCTTAATTAAGACTAAACACAACTGAATTCTTAATTAAAATAGGGTTAGAACTCCTAGTCTCAAAAGGAGTAGAAATCCTTTTTAGATTAGGTGTCCTTAATCAAGTGGATTAAGTAAGACTTAGTCAACCTTTGACCTAGTCAAACTTTTAACTCTTTTAATGTGTGCCAAATTTTGTAAGGCTTTACATAATGTTTTGGGCTTTAATTATTGATACATTATCACTAATCAATTACTCCCTTATTAATTTACATGGGATCAAATTATGTCACACATAATTTATACTCAAAACAATTACAAGAGGCAATATCAAAAGCCCACTACATTTATTTATGATCTAAATCATAAAACCCAAAATTATTAATGACTAATCAAATTAATCATCTTAATAATTTAATCACTATGAGAGAGAATATTTGTGAATCAATTCAAATCATTATTGTGTGTGACCCAATAGGCCCAATCGAAATTGACAATGGACCTCGTCCCAAAACTTTGGCCCAAAGTCCATAAGCGGTATCTAGTAATACATTATGACAATACAAAATCGAGTAGTATTTAATGATTCGAGTTAACCTTTCACAGTTTGATATTTAGTCCTTTTGTCACATGATATCTCATCTAAGCATAAGTCATGGTCACATGTCAACCTTATATTGCTTAGCATGTTTCTTGATCTCAAGTAGATTGATATAACAAATGATATTGATAAACCACTTTATCAATTCATTCGAGTATGCATACATTCCATTAATCCTACTCATCAAATGACCAAGAGATATCACTCTTCATAAGAGGAACAAATCCATCACTCACACTATCACTCATCTACATGATTCATGACATTTCCAATCATAGCCTTTATTGCTAACCTGTTACGAATAATGTTTGACTAAGTCAAAACATATGATTTCCCATGTAGAAGTCGATATTGAGTTTCAGTCGGAGGACTTAAACATCACCATTGTATGAAATCTACTTTGTGACAATAATCCATGAGGTGTTTTCATAGCCGGTCAGTCCAATATATGTTCCCTAACATATATCTATGTTCTAAGCTGATATCTCATATCCATAATCAGTAAAACATGATTTGTCACGACCATGACCAAAACCACATATACATGAGCATGCATTGCATACAATATAGATTGATCTGAACTTGCATACGTTGTCCATATGGTTAGAAAATAATTTACAATAATTTTGAGAGTAATAAAAGACGTATCGGCGG